>CAOJBJ010199956.1:0-12206 GCA_948291685.1 Euphorbia celastroides
TTTAAATTAACTTACAGAAAGACAAGGGACTTCAATTTCCCCAATGACGGAGGAATAGTCCCTGTGATGTTGTTGTTGTACAAATCCAAGCTGATGAGGCTCTTCAAGTTACCGAGCTCAGTAGGGATGGTTCCTTGAATACTATTCGTATACAACTCCCTGCATTGTAACAACAAATGAGAGCTTAAGTCACTGAAAGAAAATTTAAATACCTATTAGAAAACTGCTTCCACTTCTGGAACGGGGTTACATGAAGATGCCCAAAAACTGAGCTACACTTTCAGAAAATAAATAAACACAACTAATATGGATAGCATCACAAGACAAGAGGCAGAAGAAAAATACAAATATTGCAAGTGTTCTAGCTTTCCAAGTTCAGGTACTAGATGTCCTGATAAGTTTGAGTTCCCCAAGTCCCTGTAGAAACAAAAAAAGAAAACATGACCACAAAACATATGACTCCTTCAAAAACTGAAGGGTAAATACTATTGTAGGTAGACAGAGTAGACAAATGAGATAAAACAATATCAGCAACCAAAAGGTATCTTAAGACAAGAAAAGGACACAGCAAGAATTTTCTTTCGTCACAACAAAAAAAATTCATTGTATCTGATTGCAAAAATCTAGCACAATCTACAGTGAGATCATGCAACATGATCCATTAATAAGTTGTAAGACGCATTTTTATTTCTACAGAACAAAAGGAAAAAGAAATATGCATTATTTCCTAAATCGTGCCGTACTTAAGTGTTCACCATGAATGGCCTTTCTCAGTTTTTGTGAAGAGAGATATTGATACGTAAGCATGTATAAAATAGGACAATCAATTATGAATGGCAAAAAATAATTGGACCAATTACTTCTCCGGAACTAAGCATCCACAAATTACAAAGAGAGAGGCCAAAGGATTTGTATAAGTAACAATTTTATAACACTAAGCAATATCAACCTATGCAGAAGTATAAATAGTACAGTGTTCAAATGGACATTCCCCTAATACATTAGAAGCTAAAATCTCTATAAATTCAACAAATTTTTTTTGCATAACTCTGCAAACTCTATGAGAAGGATTGCCAAACCCAACCATGTTTTTTCTTACTAGCGACAAGTAGCAGAAGCAACGAAATTTAAATTTAATTTTGTTAGCCATTAGACGCCTAAAACAACAAATAAAATTTCCAAAACACATAATCAAGTAAGTTGATAGTCTAAGAAGAAATCCTCCAAAGATCTAGAAGATAGACTGATGCAAATAATTACTTGAGTACCTATTTTGCACGAATACCGCTAACTAAGTGAACGTGGTTTTAAGCTAGGAAAGAGCAAAATTCAGCTAATTTTGAAATCAAACCACGTCAAACACAGAGCAAATCGCTAAAAGAAGTCAACCAAGTCAAAGAAGAGAAAAATCAGAGACGAAACCATCCATTTCCAGGAAAGAGATCCAAATCAAGATCAAGAAAGGATCCAAGATGTCAACAAACAAGAGATAAGACATAAAATAGAGAGGGAAAGTTGAAATACACTCGGGTAACGCGATTATCCTGGTTGCAGGTAATGTGGAACCAAGTGCAGGGGTTAACGAGCGTAGGATCCCAGCTCTGAAGAACATTATTGGGATCCGACAAGCTCTTCCTGAGAGTGTAGAGGGCATCTCCTTCAGAGTTGGCAGAAGCAAATGCAACCAGGAGAGCTGATATGGTGACACTTAGAATCCGCGGTAAAATCGGAGCCGCCATAGTTGAATCCCGACTCTGATGGACGACAGATGGGAGGAATTCGGATTTCAATTTCAATTGTTGAAGAATGGAATGCTAAAATTAGGTTTTGAGAAGAGAGGAAGAAGGAGGAGTTTCTGATAAGAGGAAGATCGGTGTATTTAAATAAACTAATATGCATTTTCACAACTCTCCATTAATATGCATTTGTAACCCCTATTTACTTTCCTTTTTTTCTTATTTATAAAATTCATGTCATTTTATTTTTAATTACCAGTGACTGGTATCATGAAATTTAATTTAGTGGAGATTCATGTTGAAATATTTTTCTACAAAAAAAGTCATGTTTATTTATGAAGTAAATATTGATAACCATATACAAATAAACTAATCATTCCTTTTCATAAATAAACAAATCATGTAAAATGGGGATACGATATTCATTGTGTTCAAACAATCCATCATGGATTTTCTATAGTTATAACCTTGCTGAAATTTTTATAATAATTTTGGGATGAATTATATAAAATTTGATTATTCATTCATAATAAATGAAATATAAAGCTAGCCCAGCTATAGCAAGTAATTTATAAATTAAATACTAAACTCAACGCATAAAGTTTCAGACATCCGACTTTATGAGCATTCATACATTGCAAATTAGAGCGGTTCTAATAAGGTTAAGTAGACCTGTTTATCGGGTGGGCCGGGCCGGGTTCGGGCCCGGCTTGGTCGGGTTTTATTGAAAAAAAATCAATCCAAGCCCGGCCTAGCCCGTCCTTTTAAATTTCGGGTTTAGGCCGGGCCGGGCTCAGGCTTATTAAGTCATTTCTAAGCCCGGCACATGACCTATATATTAATATTTTTTTATTTTAATTATTTATAATTAAATTAAAAAAATAGTAATATTATAAAAAAATTACATGTAATTTTATAATAAATTTTGCATGTATTTTTATAGGCAACAAAAAAGGTTTTCTCAATCCATCTTCACCTTCTTCCTTGACGTCATAGCAATTGCAACTTTCTGTTAAACAAATTACCAAACAAATTGTAGATGGATAATGGTCTGATTGAGGATTTAGTAAAGATTGGAATGGAAAAATGGCGTGTTCGTTGATTATGTTATAGAAATGGTCTGATTGAGGATTTGCTAAATTTGAATGTTATAGAAATGTGTGAAAGAACACTCGCCAAAAAAAAGAAACAAAAATTAATTATGTTATTTAGTAAACTTTTATATGTGTTAATTAAAATATAATAACTAATAAAAACTTTTAATTATATATATATATATATATATTATTTATCGAGCCGGGTTCGGGTATTTATATAAAAACCAAATCCGGTCCATAAAACTTCGGGCTTTGTCGGGCTCGGGCCGGATTTTAGAAAAAATGGCTACCCAAGCCTGGCCCATTTGGTCGGGTTCAGTCCGGGCCGGGCGGGTACCCGAGCCCGTGAACAGGTTTAGGGCTAAGTAGGTTTGCGGACTCATGGAAGGCATATATTATGGCAAGAAAAGGTTAGAAACAATTACATGTTCACAGGTTAAGCTATGAAAGTAAGTTAGTGGAATTTTATTTTGACCAAAACCACTCTATGCGTACAACTTAAATTCCATTGAGGAACCTTAAGGATATGTTCCACTAACTATGTAGGTAATTTTCATGAGGTAATGATGGGTTTGGTAGCTGACTTTGTTGTTGGTTTTTCAATTAACCCCACTTGCGTTTGTATAGTAACGTGTAAATACCAAGTCCTACTAACCGAAATTATAGGGACACTAAAGAATTGTGATCAGTTCAATCGAATATTATTAGCTCACACTCATTTAATAAGTCAAACACATTATGAGTTTTTATAAATTTGACAAAAATAATAAATTGTTCCCTCAAATACAAAGAAGTTTTTTTTTTCTTTTCCAATTTGCAAGTTTGTATTAGTTTATCCTCTTTAGTTTCAAAAAATACATCAATTTGCATCATAAATGTCACGTGATGTCATTTAATATTCAAACCAACCAATAATTAATACATGTTGTTTAGAAGATAAAGTGGTGCATTTTTAAAATTGAATGAGACAAATTGGTGTAATCGAGCTGATCGATGGGGTAGCGACAGTGGTGGGCTAGAGAGTTGCGAGGGCTGGCGGCCACCTACCCTCTCGTCGAAAAAGTTACATATCCCACTTTCATATTGACCGCATATTACACAGGAATCAATAGTGCCACTCCATGCGTTCTCTTTTCTTCTGTCTCGCGGTGATGAATCTGTTTATTGGTTTTGTCCTAGACTAAAATATTTACGGGCTCAATTACTGATGATTATAGATCAATCCGGCGAAATCACATTTGGTTTGTTTTGCCCCACCCACTTCTTCACAGACTCATCCACTTTCAAAATTGTTTCATGTTTTACCGTCTTCCTTTTGTTGTTGTGTTGGGTCAAATTTAATTTCAAATTGGTCAAATAGAACTTCAGATTGACTTAGGAACTAATTAAGAAGACATATGAACATTAATTAGGATATCTCTTTGTCATATTAAAATATTAGTTCCATGTTCATCGAAAAGAGAAAAAAATTAACCCTCAAATAAGAACTTGAAAATGGATGTAAAACTAACTGGTTGTTGATTCATTACTCTAAATTTAGCAATACGAAACTCATACACTTCCAAATATAGGATCATTGTTTGAGTTCAGTCTGGCATTTCTACCTATCATGTGTTTTAATTTGTAAATTTTATAGTGGCAACAAAATGATGGTAGGTTTCCTGAAATATGGAATGCCTATGCACATGCTGATTTGATTTTTATTCTAATTCCTTCATCTAATTATATTCATTTTTTAGCTTTCGAGTGAAAATCAAAGGAAAATTGAGATATTAAACTCATGGTCGGAACCAGTTTTAAAAGCCTACAGATTTTCCCTCTATTAGTCAGTACCAATCATCATTTGAAAAAGTAAGATGAAAAAATTTTATTTATTGAAATTGTTTTTCCATCAAACTTTTTTACAAAAATCCGCCCACCCTCCTGTAGGAATTCATCTCTGCCACTGGGTAGCGAAGACTTTTTTCGAGTGTTATGGAACAATGAATTATTTATACCAATTTTATTTGATCTTTCTTTTTATTTTGACATATAACTATAATCTTGCGATACCATGCCACCAAAACAACACCCATGATGGTTCAAAAGTTGCCTAGACGTGTGAATTTAAAATTTTCGAAAAAATGCGACTTGATTTCCAATATGCTGAGAAGAATACATGTTTAATGACTTTCATATTATTACAGAACTAATATTTTGCAATTACATTTACATCACTTTTAAATTATTTTTACATGGTGGGAAGATGTCTTACTGTGCTGATTGTTCTTTATATGATGGGAAGAATAGTGAGCTCGGATTACATTGAACTAATTTTAGACATCTAAATATTCACTC
Source organism: Euphorbia celastroides (assembly GCA_948291685.1). NCBI lineage: Eukaryota > Viridiplantae > Streptophyta > Magnoliopsida > Malpighiales > Euphorbiaceae > Euphorbia > Euphorbia celastroides. The sequence continues at coordinate 5,171 of CAOJBJ010199956.1, forward strand.
TCAAAACGTTTTAATTAAGATTTCCTTTATTGGTGAGCCGAAACTCAACAAGAATTTGTAAACCCAATGAAATAAATTTAGATTTCCCAATGAGCAAGAGTTAGACTTTAACAGAGAGTATATTGTCTGAAGAAAAATGTTGTCTGGACAGCATATAAAATGTCGTTAGGACTTCAATGCTTGGCTTTTTTTAACCTTGTTCCTAAAGCAATTCCAAACCTAATTGGAGTGAGCTATCAATTCTTCTTCTTTCTTATACTATTCTTGAAACCAAATGAAGAGAAAGATATGTCTTCTTTAGACCTAGTCATGGTTGGGGCTGGACTAGTGTGAGCACATGATTTTTACCCGAGGTCGATGATGAATCAATGCATGATATTGACTTCCTTGAATCCTATTTTGTTCAATTGTAAGTCTTGAAAGCAAGGTTGAATCTCAAAAAGCATGAATTATCGAAAAATCGCGAACCGAAGAGTCTCAGAGAGAGAAAATCATCCCTCGTCCAAACCAATCTCATATCCCACATTCATTTCTTCCAGCATATCCCATTTCATCTCATTTATACATCCAAGAATGGTTCAAAGCTCCCCGAATGCAAAAGAAGGCTAAAAATGTGAAAATTACCGAAAAAGCCCAAACCGAAGGGTCCTAAAAGGAGGAATCTTTTCTCCATCAAATAAAACTCATCTTTCACACTTAAACCCTCAAACATATCCTTTTCTACCTAAATTTAACACTCAAGACCAATTCAGGTCGATTCGAGTGCAAAACGGGGCCCCGATTGCCTCCCCAACACCTCCTAAAAGAGGTGTTGGAGGTGGTAGGCGTGACCCCTCACGCCTACCAGGCAATGATGGCTTGAAAATCAAACCATCAACTTTATACTTCCTTTTTAGGTTGAGATTTAGTTTTCTTAGCTTATAGACAACCCTAAGACCCTCCTAAACCTATAAATACCCCCTCCAAATGTCAAAGAATGGATACACAACAACACACAAGAATTCCATAGCTCCCGACACTCTTTTTCGCTCTCTTTCTTCTCAATACTTCCTCTTTCGGTCTTCCTCTTTAAGCTTGAATTCTATTCAACCTAACGTCATTCTTTTGCAACCATCAACTTCATAAAACCATCTCCTACAAACCCTAATCACGAAACACATATTTCCCTATGCTTAACATACTATCAAGTTACTATTAAAATTGAATTTTAAGACTATAATTATTGTCTATATGGTTAACATACTATCAAGTTACTATTAAATTTAAATTTTAAAATTTTATGAATTCAGAATGAAAATTTAGATTTTGATGAAAAAATGGAGTGGGGTTAAGATCAAAGTATCTCGACTGAACTCAAGTCGGAAAAGTTAAATGTGCAATTTGAGTTGATCTCGAACAGATCATTTTTATGAACCTTGCGAAGCCTTGATCTTCCATAATTCAATCATTGCTTTTTTTTGGTCAACTATACCTACTCATCATTTCAGTGGGCAACACGAGCAGAAAATGTGGGGAGAGAACAAGGTTTGAACTCTATTAAATATATTTGTTGGGATGAGTGAAGAGATTTTACTGTGACTAAACTCTGAGCATTGTATCTCAATGAAAATACTTGTAGATATTACAAAAAAATACCTAGTTCTCATCTCTCTCCTCATTAGCCTTTAGTTAATTTAGTTGCATGTAAGGTTTGAGTTAAAAGGTCCTCTCAATTCAAAGGTCAGGCTTACTCGATCAATCATGCTTATTAAATACGCGATCAAAAAGTACTCTACAAGTTTATTCCAAAACTAAAGATTTTTTATCTCTTCTCCAAATATAGAGTTACATTTTACTATAACAACTCTATAAATAAAAAAAAAAGGGATATAAAAATAGAGTTTGGAACTAAGTTTTTAGGTAACGATTGAAATAAGTCTTGTTTACCGCCCTATCCTTTTTAAGGAAACTAGTGTAGTTCCCGTGCGATGCACGTATAATTTATCTGTAGTCAAATTAAATGTAGTAAATATGTTAATTGATAAATATGTTGGATAATATTTATTAAATATATTCAACAATGACAAAATTAAAAATAATAAACTAAATCTTCGATACAAAAATCCAAGTATTTTGGTTTTCACCTTTAGCCAAAAATAAACAAAATCATTAGATTTAATGTATAAGAGCTATAGAATAATATAAATAGGTTAAAAGAAACGAAAATACCGATAAGTTGAATCGTGCTAGATACTATCCTTAAGGGATATTGGTAGTTTTTCTTTGGATTAAATAGTTTATTTGAATCTTAAAGAGGACTCAGCTAGAGAAAAATACTCTTCAAAACATTATAACAATGACAAAAGTAAAAATAAAAAAATAAATCTTCAATATTTATAAGTCGATCTTCGCTTCCCGTTCTTCACTCTTTAAAGTGGAGGTGCCATCTTCTTGAAATTTCCATCAATAGAGTATTTTGACTCCCACCTTCAACCAAAGAATAAACATAATAAGTAGAATAAAATAGGTATTATAATATAATACTATACGAAACTGAATAGGTAAATTGATTAAGGAGACAAACTCACCGATAAGCTGAGTCGTGCTAGACACTATCCTTAAAACAAATTCTTCAAATCCTATATAGAAATTTTGGCAACAGAAACAAAAATGTATTATATATAGAAAGATAACACACTTATGAACCATAAAACCACATATTAAAAAAATTGGTCTCAATCACAGAATTAAAACTACAAAGTCAATATATATAAGATAATGGATAGTGACGTTGAAAAGACACAAAACGTAAATTCATTAAATTAATAATGTAGGTTATAAACCAGTGGCTAAAAACGTAAAGAATATTAAGACTTTACTCATTACAAAGCATAGACATAAAATTGACATTGAAAGATCGTTATTTATAAATTATATTTTGCTATATAAAAACACAAGTAAAGTGCTTTCATGAAAATTAACTGTTACAAACCGTAATGTATATATGGCTTATAATTCCCATCAATCATATATGTTAAATGTATGTAAACTGTTAAAAACCCTTAAAAAATAAAATATATTTTTTTATAAATTATATAAACTTATAATTCCATCAAATTATAGCAATTGAGAAGAGAAATAAATAATGAATAAAAACAGTTTTTAATTAATATGCTTCTTTAATTTTCATTATCAGTCTTTAATTAATAGAAAATTATTGCAATTAATAATTAATAATTTAAATATTTTATAAATAAAATGTATAACGGTAAAAGAGTAATTTACTTAACATTCTTTTCCTTTTAGTACTATATAGACTGTATAAATATAATTCTGCTCTAATTAAATTTTAATTGATACTATACCTCACAATACTGTTTACATTAAATAATTTTAGATTATTAAAAGATTATGATTATTTGTATCTAATTCATAAATGGGACCGTTAATTAAGAGCAATTTGCATTTTTCTTTTGTAAATCTATTTAATTGCACATCGGTTGAAATAAAAACTATGAACTTCATAAATTTAATTTTTGCTTGGAATGTACGTGTCTGTTCAAGATTGTATTTTTAAACAATTTTCTTACAAATTCTATTTTAAAGTTTTTCTTAAAAGTTACTTTCAATTTAATAAGGAGTGACAAATTAAATGAAACTGAACATAAATTTAAGTGAAATTTAATAAAAATTAACTGAAATTTAATAAAGCTAACACTTTTATGAAACTTGAACTAAAACTTAGGTTTTGTTCTTTTCAACTTCATTTTTAGATGAGTTTCAATTTCAATAAGTTTTAGTTTTTTTACTTATAATAATACTAATAAATCGTATTAACAACTAACTCAAATTTTAATAAAAATGTAACAATAAACATTGAACTTCTTTTATATTATGCACATAAATATTATTTGTATTAAGACATAATTAATCAATATACTTAAAAGATAATTATAAAATTTAAATTTAATTAATTAAATAATTAAAAATACTCATTATTATTTATAATTAATATATTTTAAATAGTAAAAAGTTAAAAAAATAATTTAAGAGTTAATTGGTTTTATTCTATATAGATAACCAAATTAATATAAATACATATATATTATGGAGATATGGAAACTATAATCATAGTGGGTAACCATTGTTTTAAGTATAAAAAACATCGTGTATATTTATGTGTACGTAGATTATATAAATTAAATCAATTAAAATAAGTTTCAATAAATTTCAGTTTAGTTAGGTACTTATTAAATAAGTTTCAGTTCAGTTCAGTACTTATTCAATAAGTTTCAGTTCAGCTCAGTACTTATTCAATAAGTTTCAGTTCAGTTAAGTTAAGTTAAGTTTAGTTCAGCCGGTGACCAATAAGTTGAAAAGAAAAGAGCCTCAATGAAGTCAAATTCAACTAACTACTGAAAACTTTAAGTCGATGTTTTAAATTTTAGGTCATATGCATCATTGAACCCTTAACATTTTCCAGAAAAATCATTTAAGTCCCTAATGTTTCAAAGCGGCCACTTAAACCCTTAACATTTCAAAAAACGTGCCATTTTAGCCCCTAAATCCTACGTGGCAGTTGATGTGACAACTTTAACTTTCATGGAATAGTGGTTGACTTTCCGGCAACGACGACGATTTCAGTGAACTTTTCTGATGATAGTGGACTTTCGACGATACTTTTCCAGTGATGGCGAACTTCTGGCAGCATTTTTTCGGTGATGAATGACTTTCAGCTAAACTTTTCCAGCGACGACTGCTGACGTGGCAACACTTTTCCGGCGACGACGCAAACGTGACAGTAAATGTAACTCACTCTCTTAGGTGAGAGTGAGTTTGTGTGTTTAAGGAGCTCAAATGATGCACTTTTAAAAATGTTAGGTGTTTAAATAGTTTTTTGAGAAAATATTAGGAATTCAATGATGGATATAGACTAAATTTTATAAAAATTAAGGGATGATGTGGTTTTTACCATACTGCGCATGGGGAGAATATCTTATTTCGTATTTCATGAATTTATTAACCCGTTAATCTTTTCATTCCTAGTAACGGCTGAACCTGTCACTTAAATCTGTGACAGACCAATCATGGATGAAAGTGACTCACCCACAACCTGATCCTAACTTTTCCCACACTATATTTTTGCCATTTTGACCTTATCCTCAACTACCCTCGCCACAACAAAAGCTCATATACGGAATCAACGAAAGGGCAGTTCAGGTATTCCAAACTCAACCGAGGGTAAAATCGTCATTACAGCTCGAGAAAACCGATGGGGTGACATAATTGCAGTAATTTGCTACCATCAAACCGTACGTTAAGAAAGCGAGTAATCAGATGGATCAAATTTATTCTTCATCAAAGCCGTTGAATAGTACATCAAGAAAATTCAAAATGACGAGCTGTTGACACGTGGGCGTGGTGGCACACGTAGCACACGTGAGAGACAAAAGGGCATGGGGCCTCGTCTATATGTATTGGTCTCACTATTTTGCTCAACACAGACCACACTCACTGATTTCTCTCCGATTTTAGGGTTTACTGCGATTCTCGATTGTCATTTTCCTTTGCGATTACTCCCTCTGTAAGTGAAACTGTTTTCAGTTCTTTCCATTGTGCGAAGTTTTGAGGTGGTTAGCTGGTTTTCTGGTTGTGTTGTTTTGCTTTTGATTGTTTGCGCTTTTTTTTGTTTTTTTCGTGTATAATCTGCAATGCGGATGTAGGTTTTGTTTGGTCTGTGTTTCTTTTCGAAAACTGCGTTTGATTTTTGCAGGATGAAAGGATTTTGGTGTTTTTTCTTTTGTGTTATTTTTTTTGGGGTTTTGAAGGGCATTCTGCATGCTTTTCTTTTCTTTTATGTTTGTTGATGCATCTTGTGGTGGTATGGGGTTCTATGGTCTTTATATTTTTCGCCTCAAACTTTATTTTATGGAAAGACCTGTAATATCGATGTATCTTTAGTTTCTTTTCGATTTTCTCTACGATTTTGACACAAATAGTTAGAATGTTCTTGTGCTGGTGTTGCATGTCTATTTTCATAGGAAGAGGCGCGTTATTTTCTGTTTGCGGCTTTGTGTTTGATTTTGTTGGGTTGGTTCTTTTGTTTAAGTTTTATATTCGAACATGCAGTTTTGTTCAAAAACTCTTGAAGAAAATGCGGTATATGGGATACCAAAGTTTACGATAAGGAAGTATGCCATTTGAAATTTTATTTGCTTGTTTGGTTTTAGGCTCCCTTGTTTTGCCAGTTTTTGAGTACTCTGCACATATCTCATCGATTGATCAGCTTGATTGCGCATCGTCATGTGTGTTAACCTTTTTTTGGCTAAATGTTTTTGTGTTCACATCTTTTGTTGTTTGGTAAGCTGATGGATAAAAGGTTTTGTATCTGAGTTGACACTCCATGTTTTTTCATTGAAGTTCTAGCTCCCATTTGCTTTCTTTAAGTGTGTAGTAATTGTTAGTACAATGTTGCTCGCTTTAATCAGTTTTCTATATTCAGCCTCATTTTGGTGGGTCCTTTTGTTTTCTTAGAAAATGGATGCGCCTGAACCAAATGGAAATGGTGCGCACGAATCCCTACCACCGCCTCCACCAGTTGTTCCACCAGATGTTGTTCCACTGCGGGCAGAGCCTGAACCCGTGAAGGATAAAGTTGTCAGGGTTCCTATGGCTAGGCGTGGCCTTGCCACAAGGGGTCAAAAAATTCCGCTGCTAACAAACCACTTCAAAGTCAATGTGACCAATCTTGATGGTCATTTCTCTCTGTATAGTGTATGTTTCACTTTTCTTTCTTAATTTTAATTTTGCTGTGATCTTATGTTCACTTGATTGGTATTCTTATTTCAATTGCTGTTTGCTTGAACAGGTTTCTCTCTTCTATGAAGATGGTCGGCCTGTGGAGGGGAAAGGTATTGGAAGAAAGTTAATTGATCGACTGGAAGAAACCTATGCTTCTGAGTTGAACGGGAAGAGGTTTGCTTATGATGGGGAGAAGAGCCTGTTTACTCTTGGTGCACTGCCTCAGAAAAAACACGAGTTTGATGTTGTACTAGAA
>CAOJBJ010199981.1:0-11828 GCA_948291685.1 Euphorbia celastroides
TTTATAGATAATTATAAAATTTAAATTAAAAATATTTTATGATTATCTAGAAATTATTTTGAAAAAAAGTAAACTTTTTGTATGTTAAATAATATATAGATAATAATAATTAAAGTTTTAATTAAATATTTAAGGGTAAAAAAATAATTAATTACTTTCTTACTTTTAGTAATAATATATATAAATTAATAGCATTAGAAGAGTTGAAGGGGCAATATTTCAATAATATACTTGAAATATGATTACATATTGACACTATTGATCATGCAATGATTGAAATGTATTCTCATCCCTAGTCATCAAAGCTTGAATAATGTCAACGACTCAGTGCCATTTTCATTTATTAATTCTCAATCCGAAATCTTTTGGCCAATTTTAATCATTAACAATTAAATAGGGCAATAAGAACACAATTTCCTAATTCTGTAGCGTTTGAATTTTGGGGAATGCGAATTAGCTGTTAAGAACAGAAATTTGAATCAAATTGAGAACGTGAAGAGAATAGAAAATATAAGGGGAATGCACTTTGGTCAATGCCGGCGGCGGGAGCTAAATTCTAAGACGTCAACGTTGGCGGCTGCCAGAAAGTGGAAAGTTCCTTTTTCAATCACAAAAGATATGGAATAAATAAATCACGACAATTAAAGAGTGAAAAATTCAGAATCGAAATGGAGACGCTGAACGAGGATGAAGAGTACAATTGGAGAACAGTGGAGCTTCCATCGTTGATCCCAGTAGTTCAAGAGCCAGAGCTAGATCGGGAATCGGGAGAAAGAAGAAGAGGCAGAGATATAGTGGTAGCTATTGATCACGGCCCCAACAGCAAACACGCCTTCGATTGGGCTCTGATTCATCTTTGCAGGCTCGCTGATACCATCCATCTTGTTCACGCTGTTTCAAGTTTGTATCTCATCTCGATTTTGTTTTCTTAATTTCGTCTCTGTTGTTGCCAATTAGGGTTTATTGTTTTGGTTTGTTGATCAGGTGTGAAGAATAATCTTCTCTATGAGATGGCCCAGGAGCTTATGGAGAAGCTTGCTGTTGAGGCTTACAAGGTTTCCATGGTATTGTAATTCAAAATTCCCTTTTCTTTTCCCAATTTTCTTTGCTTTGTTTTGGCTGCTAGATTTCGGCAATCAATAATGATTAATGAATGGATGCAGAAACGTTTCTGCTTTGTTTTTCATGTGTACATTCTCGATTCCTGCTATTGTACCGATTCTCTGCTTCATGATCACAATGGAAGAATTCATTTTAGATTAGTTCTGGTCCAAGCTCCAAAGCATTGAAATAGCAGCCTTTTCATTACGTTAGCAGTACAGATTATAGGATGATGAACTTGAATTATGAAAGCCAGGTTTTCAGCTTCTCTGGTGATATTTGTTGGTTTGTGTAGACCTAATTTCAATGAAAGTATAGGTCTTGATTCCAGTGTTTGATGTTCATATTGCTATTTGATAACCCCTAGGATTTAGAATCCAATCCCGATTTCCGATTTGGTTATACATGTTTGAGTATGGCTGAGATCCATCTAGCTTCTAATTTAAGTTTCAATATGTGCAACTGTTAGTTTAGACATTTTAAGCCGTGATATCGGCGCTTGAGATCTCATTTTTCGTAGTTTATGAAGCTCAGATTTCCATTGAGAAAGCTCATGCAGTTATTATGCATTTATGCTTTCATGAATTTAGGTGAAGACGGTTGCTCGGATAGTAGAGGGGGATGCAGGCAAGGTAATATGCAAAGAAGCAGAGAGGTTGAGGCCAGCAGCAGTGGTAACGGGTACAAGAGGCAGAGGCTTTGTTCAAAGGTACTCTCTTTCTCTTTTTTAACTCGTTTTTTCACCATTAATCGGGAAAAATGTTTGAATTGTGCGATGAATTATATTGTTTTGCAGCGTGTTGCAGGGGAGTGTGAGCGAGTATTGCTTCCGCCATTGTAAAACTGCTCCTGTGATAATCGTTCCAGGGGAAGGTAACTTGATAAACTAACTTACATGATCTTGTGAACAATTTGTATTTGATCATGTTTATTCATTTGGTTGTTCTTCAAATATGCAGAAGCCGGAGATGAATCGTTGGTTGGTCGGAATCAAACAAAATTAACTTAAGTTAGATATGTATCGTGATATGTTGGGTTGAGTTCTTGAATATTGTGACAAATTCATTGTATGATAGTAGTGATACAAGTTGTAAGGATACTTGATTTGATTGGGATATGCAAGTTGTAGCGTTTGGGTCGTTAAACAGTACTCTCACGATCATTAGGGTCCTGCAAATTGTTATGACAAACTCCATTAAGGGCATTGGTTGAATTTTTAATGTCCATTAACAAGCACATCAAGGGCGACTTGTGATATGTTATAATTGTTGTGTTCATAACAGTATTTGATTCAAATTATTGTGCACCGAAGTTATTAACTGCTTGAATGAGTCCTTAGACTCATCACCACAAAATAAAAGTTTCAAAATGAAGTAAACGTAATGAAAATAAAATATCAAACATAAAAAATGTTCCATGATTCGAGCTCGCTAAAAGTTTGGATTAGATTCCTGTCAGTTTTTCAATTTAACACTGTTCTTATTGAATTAAGGAATCAATAACATAGTAAATTACATTTGTTCAATCAAAAGACTATAACAGTTAATATTTTTGACTAAAATATATAATTAGTTGTGTTAGATAACAACTATATAGTATGATTTGTGGAACTGACACAAACAATTCTGAAACTTTCAAAACAACCCAACATAACAATATTGATATGAATAATCATGCACTAAATGTTATTTTAAATATAGTATATGATAATGCTTTGAAATTTAATTGCTTAAAATTTAAATATTCTGGCAGGTTTTTCTACTTAGTTCGTACTATTTAAGTAAAAAATGTTCTTAAGAAATACATTATTTTTTTTGCAATTGCAATATGATTAAGAAATTAATCCAATACCTTTTTTTAAAAAAAAGAATAAGAATCACAATACCTTTGAATTTTGTTAAATTATTTCAAACGGCGCAATCTAGCACTGAGTCCTAAACCCCGTCTATCTCTTTCTTCGGGGACTACCCAAATTTCCCTCTTCTTCTGTGTGCCGACTGCCAGTGCCAGGTACTTTCCATTTCACATATCGTTCTTCAAATTGTTCATACATTTGCTGATGATTTATCCATGAAGTTGCTCTTATAGTTGGAGTTGATTTTGAAAACGTCTTTTTTATTCCCTTTACTTTAGGGATAGAACTGCAGCTTGCCAATGCCATCTTCTTGAATTGTAGCTTCAGCTGCCTAAGAACAGTAGGTTTTGAGAATAGCTAGTATTAAGTTAATTTAGGATATACAATGGACTTTTTGGTTTCATAGGATGGAAATTAGAAGCAATGGGATGAAATGAAAAGGAAGTCAAATATCAGTTTCCTGGGAACTTCAGTTTTTAATTCAAAATGAGGTTGATGTTGGTGGGACTCGATATATTACAAGTTTTATTAGGATTTTATAGGTATAAATTTATCTCATTTGAATGCCCATTCACATGAAGAGGGAAACTCATAGTTTTCAGTTCACCCTTGGATTCTATATATCTTTCCATTGACCACTTGATGTTGGATATGTTACAGGTACCTGTAATCCTATCTGAGATTTGATCTGAAAATGGCCGTAAGTGCAGCTTCTGGCCTACAAATGGTAACTGCAAGGCCCTGTCTTTCCTCTTCTCACAGAGTTTTCAAGGCAGGATTTAAGACGATTTGTGCCCATTCTAAAGAAGAAGCAGGGGCTAAACTTGCCAGCACTTCTTATATATCATTTATGCAACCTTTACAACGACAAAGCATCATTTCAAGTTGCGTTAGATTCAATAAGTTTACTACAAGAGCAATGTCTGAATCTAGCGAAAGTAACAAACTGCCTGGACTGGCAATTGATTTGAGAGGTACTTCTGCTGTTTCTCCTTTTATCCCCTTTGACATTAGTTTTCTTCATGGATTTATCTGGAATTTTTTGTGTAGGTAAACGTGCTTTTATTGCTGGTGTGGCTGATGACAACGGGTATGGTTGGGCAATAGCAAAATCTCTTGCTGCTGCCGGTGCTGAGATTCTTGTTGGAACTTGGGTTCCTGTAAGTAAAAAACAAAGATCGCTTCTTTTTCAAAATCATTTATTCCTTAGTATGAGAAGTTTTCGGTTATTATGCTGCTGAATGGAAGCTTTTTGGTAGGCATTAAACATTTTTGAAACCAGCCTGCGAAGGGGAAAGTTTGATGAATCACGAGTGTAAGATTTCACAGCTTATTAAATCAGCATTCTGATGATCAAATGCTTGCAATTGATTAACGGTTTGATGTGTCAGCTTGCCAGATGGCTCATTGATGGAGATAGCCAAGATATATCCCCTTGATGCAGTATTTGACAGTCCCGATGATGTGCCTGAAGATGTAATGGAGAGAGAAATCAGTTTTTCCAACTTATTTAACAATTGGTCTTAGTGGTTTTTTACTATATAAATTTTGTGGTACTTTGTGCAGATCAAGACGAATAAACGGTATGCAGGTTCAAGTAATTGGACTGTTCTGGTACAGCCACAAAAACCTTCCTCTTCTACTTTTTAAACTATAATACTCATAATCAAAACTATTAAATTAATTAACTTTGCCAAGTGTGGAAGATTTAGGAACTCTAATATCTGTTGTAACATATTCTAGGAAGCTGCTGAATCTGTAAGAAATGACTATGGAACTATCGACATTCTTGTTCATTCGCTTGCCAACGGCCCCGAGGTATGTCGTTTTCAAACTTGTAATTATTCATTTACCACTTTCATTATGATGCATGAATATATCATATTATCATTGCTTTGATAGGTTACTAAGCCTCTACTAGAGACATCTAGAAAAGGGTATCTTGCTGCTGTTTCGGCTTCAAGTTACTCCTTTGTTTCTCTGCTCAAGCATTTCCTGCCAATTATAAACCCAGGCATGCCTTTTCTACAAAATCTTTTTCAAATTCTTCGATTTTTGTATTAAACATGTAAATAGGATATAAAGATTGCTCTTCGAACAGGCGGTTCTTCAATCTCACTCACATACATTGCTTCTGAGCGGATTATTCCAGGGTATGTTGCCCTAAATTCAATGTTTTACATTTATCTTCTCTGGGGTTATGGCCTTAAAAAATTGCCATATGTTACAGATATGGTGGTGGTATGAGCTCAGCAAAAGCTGCACTCGAGAGTGATACAAGAGTGAGTAATTTCTCCAACCTTTATTCTTTATGGTGTTTGGTTATATGATTTTGGCTCATTTTATCTTTCCAGGTGCTCGCTTTTGAAGCTGGCAGAAAACGCAAAATTAGAGTCAATACAATATCTGCTGGTACCACTGCCCTTTAGTAATTCATTATTTTCTTTATATCTGCTGTCTTTGAAAGCTTTTCTATTTTCGGTCTTCAAACATGTTCTAATTATGTTTATGACTCAACAATGTGCTGATCTGTCAATCGACTTTCAGGTCCTCTGAGAAGCCGAGCTGCAAAAGCCATCGGCTTCATCGACACAATGATCGAGTATTCACTGGCCAACGCACCCTTGCAAAAGGAACTATCAGCTGGTAATTACTTGGTCTCCCTTAGTTTTCATCATAATTGTTCGATTACTGAATACCAGAATTCTGAGTTAGGGAAATCTGTGAAACAGATGAAGTGGGGAACACGGCTGCATTTTTAGCATCACCACTGGCATCAGCCATAACAGGTGCAGTAATATACGTTGATAATGGTCTCAATGCAATGGGAATGGGCCTCGACAGTCCCATACTCAAAGACCTTAACATCCCGAAGGACGAACATTAGTAACCTTATCCGGTTATGTAATGTGTATAGCTTCAGCATTGGTTAGTTTTCACTCGGCCCCCATTTTTGAATGAGATTATTGGTAGTGGAGGGAAGTATTTTGTTTCTTTAACTGCACAACTTCTCTGTCGAGTTTTATTCGGTATTTTTTCTTGCTCATGTTAAGGAAATGAAGCTAAGCCTCAACATATGATTTCTTGCTAATGTATGTTTTCCTTGTAACTTTTGTCTCTCCCAATTATGTTTTACTTATTCACTCTACAAGGATGTAAATCGATCAACCGGGTTTATGAGGTTCGAGACTGGTCAATACTCTTTAAATACTTGTTTCAGCTAAGATATATTAGTTGCGTTTGATTCAAACATGAAATTTAACTTTCAAGCAATGAGTTGCCTTTAGAATTAACTGGTTTGGTCTGTATTCGTTTTTCTATTTGTTCTTGATGAGAGCTTAAAAATTAAGATCAAGAGACTTACCGTTCGACATTTTAATCTTCTATCAAAAACAAAATAATTGAAATGATTGAAGTCTTTCTCTTTGGGCTAATTCCTATTACTTTGGCTGGGATTATTTGCAAATGCATATATACACTATAGACGTGGCGATCCTTTGAAATGACATACTAAGCGGGATTGCTAACTAACAATAACCGAATATTAATAGAATAGAAAATAAATACTGATAAGTTAGAAAAGAATTGTCTTTTCTGTATACTTTTCCCCGTTTCATTTTCTGCTTGCTTTATGCAATTGATCATAACATATAGATATCCCTTGAACACTACATATATAGGTCATCGTCATTGAAAGAAGATCCACCAAGACCAAAGAAATAAAGAGTTTAAGAGCAATTTATACCTTGTAATTCCTTAAAAGTTTTTGGAGTTCCATCAAGGAATTAGAATATTCAATATCAAAATTAAAAATGAATAATATAATGTGTACATAGTAAATTTGTGACATGTGATAGTAATTATTAGAATTATTTCTTCTATTTGAATATCTTTTTCTTATTCGGTGCAAAAGATTAGGTGAAAAATGTGTAACGAGACATTAAAATACATTGAAACTACTTGACTACCATGATAATGACAAACAAGAAACTGTTTGTGTTCACATTGTACATCTACTTGACATTATCCACTTGCAGCTATGTTTTTTTCTCCTCTATTACTGTCTATCATATTGCTTTCATTTCCGTTGATTACACTTATAGGTCTTTCTCTTTGTTAATTGATTGATCAAATCAACTTGCAAGCGTGCTGAAATTATAGCTTAAAAAGTAAAATTTGAATATATTTGAACTCATAATAAACTTAAGAGTCAGAGTCACAAATTCTTTTTCTTCTTAAAAAATTTTTCTCATTTGGTCTTACGTAATAGTGTCAAAGAAAAACCTTGTCTCAATCCATCTGAATGTAGACTCGAGCCACTAGCCTCTAGGTTCATAGCTTCATTTTCATAACTTATTTTTTAGAAGCTTATAAGCACTTAAAAACTAACTAAATAAGAGACTAGCATGCCCTTTTTATTTTAGTAACTCCAAGAAAGGCACATTTAATTACCATTTAATACATTAATCCTATAAGTAAGATTAAAGGTGACTGTTGTTACATAGCTTGTATGTAAATATGTTGAAAAAATACAGCGAAGAATATTTGCCATCTGAATAAGTTAAAAAGCAAAAACAATAAGCCACATTATCATAACATCATGCTTCATTAAGATAATGCAGAAAACAAGACGTTGAACAGCAAATGGAACCCATAAAGTTATGCAAATGGCAAAAATTAGGATGAATTGTTGAAATTTTGTTTGAATTAGTTAAAGGAAAGAAAAATGACAATAAATCACTAAAATGCAACATAGCATAAGAGAATCTATGAGATGGACTGTTTAACTTTATACATAAAAAAAACTTAGAAATTAAAAAGATAAATAAACATAGAAAGTTGAAATGAAAAGGACCCAACAGAGAGGAAGATAAATGGCAATTTCATATTTCGCTATCCAAAAGAAACAAAGAAATCAAAGAGATCTTTTTGCTTTGCAACTATTCATTTCGCTATTTCTCTATATAATATTTAAATTATTTATTGTAGTGAAAATGAAATCTGTGGCAAACCGTTAGTGGTCCCTTTTCTTTTTCACTTTCAATTAAATGCGTTCATATTATTTTTCTACAACATCATTTTAGTTGCAGTTGCCTCTCGCGACTGATTTCTTTAAATGTAACTAAACTAGTTTTTAGGTTCGAATATGAAAACTTTTTCTCTCTAGTGTGTTGTTGAGTACATAAGATTCAAAATCGAGATGTCTTGCTTAAGTGATCGCAACCCATTTCGATCTTTGATCAAGTTGGTCCATTTTTTATGAGATAATGTATTATAGCCCTCAACATTGTTGTTAATATCACTTGCTTATTCAATCTATAATCTTGTCCACACGAAGTCCATACACAATGATAATTTTTTCCTTTCACCGCGATATAGAAGATATTTAAGAATATCTTGAATACTTGTACATCTATATTATTCTATCAAATAAAATTATAAATTTGTGGTTGCATATAATTTGTGCTACAAAACAAGAGTTCTAGAAAAGGTAGAATTGTTACGATATATTTAAGAGGTCATGAGTTTAAGGTGTGAGATCAACAATTATGCATAAGCACAAATTGAACACCATTGGCACTAACGTTAATTCATCAAATTTTCTTTTCATCTGATGAAATATTACTTCGAGCCAATATAGCATTACTTTTTTAAGTTACTTTTCTAAAAAGCTCTATTTCGATGCGTTTTCCAAGTAATTGATTTGATTTTAAAAAAATAATTAAATAATTCTTAATTAATTAGTATGAAAGACCAAAATATGTTTGTTAAAACTAAAATATATAGTTTTATACAAAATTTATGAGACCAACTTTTTGAGACAACAACTTCAAAGATCCCTGCACATATGTCCAACATCAAACTTTTAATGTTTCATAATGTTAATTTATATAGTTTATGTACAAGTTATATCATAGGGTGAAAAATGATCTAGCGTGGACCACTAGAAATAATCTCAAAATTCCTCATAAGTATAATCCAAAATTTCACCCCATTGATGAAAATGACAATAATAGAAACAGTAAAAATATAAAAGTGGCAAACCCCATCCGACACCATAACAAACTAATGTCTAATGATAAGATTAGGTATACAGTAAGAGAGGGGTAGTTAATGGAGTAGTTTGATAAAGGCAATTGTTGCATTGGGCTTTCAAGACAATATTTGCCATAAATAGTAAAGCTGTTACAACTTTGGTATTTGTACATTCGTCACCCAATTTCTCATGATTTATGTGTTCTTTCTTGTTTTACACCATTTCTACTTTGCTTTCAATCCAAGAAACATGGCAATTACTGTTGCATGCGTTAAGTCTTACCAACATACAGGAAAAAGAAATACATCCAAACCATTCTAAAATTTCGATATATGTATATATTATTTTTCAACGTCTTCTTTTTATGTTGTTGCTTGCATTAGATTCATGTTGATAAAAATGAGAACCTGTTTCTTTTAACACAACATGGTGAAAGTTGGAGAGATTAGGTGAAATTCGACGATTAAATCGTGTTATATCAATATTTTAATTCCAAAGAGTCAAAGACTGTTCACGAACTTCAAGTAATTAGTGCAAGATGTTTCGTGTATTAGAGTATTATTTTTTTGTTATTTCTTTGTAAAATTTGATTTCGAAAGCCAATTATCCTAAGTGCTAAAGTGGCTCATGAACACCTCAATATTAGCACAACAATAATATATACTATTCATTTTGGAATTCATAGTTTCATTTTTGGCATGTTCACACACATTATATTTTCTCCATCTAACCAATGTGGTACTTTGTTTGCATTTGACTAATACGAAATGCTTGATGTATGTTATTCATTTAAATATTAAAAGTTGTATGTGTGAATTCAAATAAAAGAATATATAGCACTTATGATTTTTTTTTATTAAAGGTAATAGCAATTAATGAATAGTGGCAGAACATGAGCATTAAATGCGATTTGGATGTTTATTAGGACAAGAGAACAAGACAAGTTAACGACAGAGGATGCAGTAACCTACACCATTTTATCACTGTCCCAATCCCTTGCTGAATATAGAGAGATTGTGATTTGCTTTTTCTCTACTATTAATATTGTTGGGACCGCATTTTAGAGGTTCTCCATCTCCACTTTTTAACTAGAAATTTTTTTAACATCCATTCAAATATTATAAAATGCACAATTAAAATCCAGTGAGAACTTTGAATTGTGAACGCTGCACTACATCAATTTCAATTAATTTTAATTTTCATTTCTTGTTTATGGAATGTGGAGGGACGGTTCGTAGTTTAAGTTTTTAGTTGTCAGAAAGCACTTAATTGATTAAAAAAAATTCGGATGGACAATGTTATGGAGATAAGACAATATTTTTTCTTTTCGTTTGGTTTTTGTTTATAGATATACAAATCATGTTGCACATTTGAAAAATAAAATAACTAATTTTTTTGATACATAGAAAATATGATAAAATTTTTGTTCGTAATACTTTAGATAGTGTTGTTGTCTTGAATGCTACTTTGGTGAAACGTATTAATTTTCTTAGTAGATAAGATTTACATGGCAACATGTCAAATTAGTTCTGACATGAATTTATGTTCTGGTGACAACTTTCGATGGATAAGCACAACAACGACTTTATGTTCAGTAACGCAAAATTCTAGAACCGCTATTGTTTTATGCAATATTGCAATTTGTGCCCAACCATACATTCTCATTTCAACAAAGCAATGCCATTCGATCTTATGGAAATTTGACCTACGTGATATTATCAAATTAGGCCTGTTTTTTAATTTAATTTATCAAATTAAACTAAAATTTAATGGTGATGGAACGAAATTTATTAGCAAAAACTTAATGAAACTAATGGAAAGCATCAAAAGAATCGAAATGCATTGCTCTTTAAATTTACTTGAAATTTATAAACTTAATTGAAATGAATGCAACTTATTTTTAATTTTATGAAAAGTTAATAAAACTGAACTAAACTGAAACTTAATAAATTGAAATTGAACTGAATGAAAAATAAATTGAAAAATAAAATTAATAGTTCGGACCGTACGTTAATTCCAATAATATGAAAATGATTAAACTACATTTTCTATCTCATCTTAACAATACAATTCTATTTGTTTCGTATCATTATGTTTAATTAACCATATCAAAATTGGCGACGATACACGATTTTACTGGTGAATAAGAAAGGCATTTGATAATATAGCACAAAAAACTCCAACTTGCAAAATGTATGATATTCGTTTAATCAAATTCTCCCTTGACTTAGTTGACTAATCCACTCAAAATTTTGCACTTTTTTGGGTTTTGAATAGCCAGTGGAATATTAAAAAGTTTATGTATTTATATATACAGATTACAGATAAACATATTAATAGATAAGGACACTACACAGCTATGTTGCCCCACCATTGCTTCAACCCAATTTCTTTGGTCCCCTTTCCAATCTCAATCAGTCTTTTTCTATAGCAAAATAATATCCTTTTGGGACTATAACTTAAATAAATGGATCATTTTTATTCATACTATTATATATATATATGTCACATATACATACAAATATTGATATAATATGTACTTACACGAGAAGTAGAACGAAGAATCAGAATCAGTTGCATCGAAAGCATATAGAATTTTTAGAATAATTTCTTCCAATCAAGAATCGTATAACTCTTCCATTGATTCAAATTCACATTTCCATCTTCAGATTGCTTGTTTCAATACAACCTGCTAATTCACAGAATCAACTTCTCATTCCCTAACAGTTCATGCAATCAAATCATGAGGCAAGAGAATCTAATTGCAACATTAGTGCAGCTAATCATCATTTAATATCATTAAACTTTTGAATTAAAACAATCATAATCACTCAA
>CAOJBJ010200035.1:0-11063 GCA_948291685.1 Euphorbia celastroides
TAGGTTACAATTAAAGTTGTAACGAAAAGGTATTAGTTACAATTACAAAATGTTGTTATAATATATCTATTGAAATTCACATGACTATATTTTATGACAACAAAAAAATTGTTGTAACAATTAATAACTTTTTTGTTACAACAATTTTTGTGACACTCAAATTATTGTCACATATACGCCTGTTTCTTGTAGTGTCTTAGGAGAGATTTGTCATCCACAGAGGAACTTCTCCCCTTTCCAACCAAGCATCAAATGTCAACTGAACTAGTCAAAACTATGGCTAGTTGAACCTGTTAGAGAGGTCATGACTGTATTTGTGATTAGCTTCAAACTTCTTCAATTCTTGCGCTGCCATACAATGCAATGCATTATATGAGTGTGAATATGAGTCATCTGATAATATTGTAAATGAATTCATAATCTTATCTATCATAATCGGTAAAGCTTTATATAGGCAAAGAAAGAAGCAAGATTGCCTTCAGACACTCAATCTTAAGCTAGTTGAGTGAAAAACATGTGATCTAAACTTATACTGTAGTCTATATTTTCTAACTATCAACATGTCCAAGCCTATCTCCAATCCTACAATACTAAATTTACATTAAATTTCACTTTACACTATAATTTAGAGTTGCTACAGTATTACAATCTCCAACAACTCACTCCAAATTTTACACCAAACTATAAAAATATTATTTTTTTACTTCTACCTAACACTTTTATTATTATTTTATATACTTTTGCCTAACATTTTACACCAAACCAATAAACAACAAATAAAAAATAATATAATATAATTTAGTGTTACTACAGTACAATACTAAATTTAGTGTTGTTACTTGTACTGTAGCAACACCAAAATATAGTGTTGGAGTTTGGTGCAGGATTGGAGCATTTTTTACACCAAATCTTAGATTTGGTGTGCCATTGGAGATGGCCTATAGACTCCACGAGGTATGCAAAATAATTTGGAAGTTATCGTACCTTCAAACGAGGGGAACGGCGAACTGATCCAGGCGATAAGATTGCTTGATTTGCCCCCTTTTGAAGATAAACTTTCTTAGACTGCCTTCCAGATGAATGCTCATTTTCCTTCTCCAGATGTTCTCCCACACTGATTGAGGCTGAAACAGAAATCGTGGTTGACTCCTGGAGACTTGAGGACTGAGGCAAATTTCCTAGCATATAAAAAGACAATATTCATTTCACAGAAACAATATGACAACTGAAGTACATGTTGATGGCGGTAAACAACTTGTAATTTCATGTTTAGCAAACTTCAGTTTGTGAAAATGGGACAAGCAAAGCAGGGTGGAGGCCTTACCAAGTAATGCAGCTTCTTGAAACTTCTTTCTCATCATTCTGACAAATTTGAATAAGCCATTGGGTCTGTTTAGTTCGTCCATCAACTCTTTGGTGTCATTTAAATAGGGATCACAACCCAACACTGAAAACCATGATTCAATCAGTTAACAATCGATGCACATAATAGTCGGCAAATAGATTCAACACTGTGAGAGAAAAAAAAATAAGAAGTACTTACACGTGTAAGTGTCATTTTCATGGCGAACAGAGAAAGTGTATTCCTCAAATGGTTTTTCCTTATTGATATGGTTAAAAGAGAATTTCACCCCTAACAAAATAAAGAATTTAATGAAAGTGAAGAACCATCTACAGGGAAAAGAGCACAGCAAAGTAACCATTCAAGCACATATGATTACCTCTTCCACCTTCAACTTTGAAGCCAAGGTTCTTATTATACCATGAAATTGCTTCTTGAACTTCAGCATCCTGTGCAATATCATGGCTTTGCTCATCTAAACAACACCATCAAAGCCGCCCATAAAAAAAACAAAGAACAATAAGTGTCAGGTTACTCGTTATTACAGTCCAATTCAGAGCTGAAATCAGACATTATTTTGAAAAAAGTACGAACAAAAAATGCTGCCTGGCATGGCTTAAAATCAGTATTAGATCTACAGCGAGGATCCCCAAGAATTGTATGCCTATATACCATAGTCGGCAATAAATGCACCAGAAACTAACTGCTACTGCACAAAATGCCAGCAACAAAATTAAAAAATTGAGCCAATAGCAAGATATTTCTAAAAAGAACGCCACATTGCATGAAAATGCCCACATAATTGAGGCACACACATTATTAGGAAATAAGCCAATGATAAATAGTAAATATGGACAGTAATGCACTACCATAACACTGTTGGGACATTATTGTGGCATACTCATCCCTTCTAGCCTTCTGAGCTTCCACAGCTTTTTCCAGTTCTTCGATTCTGGCCCTAGTAGCAGATATTGAGTCCCTTACGGCAATCTGCTGGGCCTCCTTTCGAGTCTTCACTAAACAAACAAAAAAAAAGACAAAAGAAACATGAATTTAACATGCATACTCATATATATGTGGAACATGTTTATTTGACTCATCAGCAATCTACAACGACAAAAAAACAGCAGTTTCCACCATAAATATTAAAATTTATCACTCAGTCAAGTAATTCACAGCTCCCTGATTTAAACTATTAGACATCAACTCCAACATTCTAACGCCCTAGATCCTCGTCCTGTAGTGTAAAACACTTTTTAGCAGACCAACTTCCTGAAAGAACATCTCTTGCAGTCTTGCTCTTCCAAATAGTGCATATTTACCTATAACTCTCATAGCCAGACCTTCCCTGGTGTGGGATTAAGGATTAATTTTTATTGAATTCATAAGTAATCATTTCATAGTCATTACCTTGGGAAGAAAAAGTTCACAAGGTTTGCTTAAGTTTAAGCACGGGAACAATAAACACATTCACTAAGTAAAAGGATCATATGTTTCAATACATTAATTACACCCCAACCTTGAGTGGTTGCTTCTGCAATGCATACCCCATCAAAAAATCTATCACTCGATGAAAAGCAATTCATCGTTATATAATGTTTCTTTGGCAGGGCATCAATGTAATAACAGATATCTTTTTCCTAAACAAATCTACAAAGCTATAACGAACTTGCATCTAATAAAACAGGAATGATGCAAATATGATGTTAAACTAACCACTGAACCACAACTATCTATAACTTTGCAATCCTAAAAATGTCTATGCAAAGTAATAACCTAAAGCAATACACTAAGTAACAATGAAAGAGAAGAGACCTGCTAGCACTTTGACGAAGTCGTCCTCAGCTTCCCGCAAACTTGCTTTCATCTGCTTCACATTCCCTGCAAACCAAAAAGCAAGTAAAAATCCTACTCTCAAACAAGGAGCCAACTGAATAGACCTTTCAAACCCTAATCAAGAAACGCGGGTGAGCTGACTTAGATTCTGTAGGGTTTCGTCGGCTCTTCCATCGACAGATTCCTGCGATTGACGGAAGGACGCCGCGAAGCAGTCCGTTTCCTGAAGTTGAAGGTGGGCCTCTAGAGAGATCAGCTGTAAGGGATCCATTTTCGCAAGAAACGGCGGGGAGAGAAAAGAGGGAGCGGAGATTTTGAACGAAATCGGAAAAAGCGAAGAGAGAAACGGCGAGAAGGAGAGAAGAGGGAGCGGAGGTTTTGAATTTGAGTCAGATTGAGCCCGCCATTGCGTTTGATTTCCCTTTCCTCTTTCTGTACAATCGATGTGTTTGAAACGGCGTCGTACGGCTGACGTTTTGTTGCCGGTTGCCACCCATACCCGACTGAGTACCCGTTTCTTATGAAATAAGCAGTTTCGATAAACACCATATACAATAGAAATTAGGGAAATTTATATGGATAAGTGTGTTTTAACAATGTAATTACACTACTCTCCCCTAATTGTCTATATTATCACCAAATTTACATTCTCAATCTATGTGTTCTATATAAACTGTCAGGATTTAATCGCTAAATCCAACTCAGATTGATGCAAAACAAGTAAAGAAAGACAAACAGATTATCGGCAAACAAACCCGCAAGCTTTATTGATGAACCAGAAAGTGATTACAAAGATCCAGTATTACAGAACCTCTCTAGCTACAACTATGCATAACCTCTATGCATAAACATATAGCACTCGAGATCGAACAACAGAGAAAGAACTCTCACAATACAATGATCTTTACTCTCAATCTATCGCAGGAGAAAAGGAAAAACAACAACAGCCAAAACCAAAAGAAGAATGCCTCTTTTATAGACTTCCAAACATCACACAACAGCTAGTTGACATTCCCAATCACACCGTTGATCATGAACCACAAGACGCAGAGACAAGATTAGAGAGCACGGCTAGGGATCTTAT
This sequence comes from Euphorbia celastroides, assembly GCA_948291685.1. Taxonomy (NCBI): domain Eukaryota; kingdom Viridiplantae; phylum Streptophyta; class Magnoliopsida; order Malpighiales; family Euphorbiaceae; genus Euphorbia; species Euphorbia celastroides. The sequence continues at coordinate 4,263 of CAOJBJ010200035.1, forward strand.
TCTGTAATGAAGAGAGCAACATTTCAACCCTAAAGTCGGTGCTAAAGAGAGTTTAACACCACAGAGGAAACGAGTCGGGTTATGGGCTTCTTCTTATTAGGCCTAAGCCAACTCACTTCACATGATTGTATTTCCAATATAGTTAAAATTGTTTTATAGTTTCGACTCTAACTAGGATTTCTAGCCCAATTAGGCAGGTTTGACATAAAATTTCAGACCCTTTAGCTAAGGGTGTACTAAGTGAGAAAATTATACAATAATTCCCGTTTTTCTTTTCAATTTTGGATCCATGTTTTAAATTGCAAATAAAATTTTATATTAATTAATTTGAGTTCACAATTGATGGGTGTCGATTTATGCTTAGATTGAGTATCTATTTTACTGCTTTTTTAGGATTGGATGCTACTTATTTCGGCTTTTATTTTGCACTTCAAGTGACTTTTGATTCATCTTTTGGAGCTTTTTGGACGGGTCGAGTATCCAATGGAACTTCGAGGACTTTTTGTGAATTTTTCACTGTGCTTTCCATTGTTCAGGTTTTTAACGTCTCAAGAGAAGCCGAGATTTTTAGTCATCTTATTTAGACTTTTATTTTGTAGTAGGATTTCCTTTTTGTATTTTCCTTTTTATTTTAGGATATTTTAGTCATTTTCCTATTAGGAAAACAACTTAGTATAAATAGGATTTTTATTTCAGTTTTAGGTTAACTTTTGATTTAGCAAAAAAGGCAGAGAACGTGTTCTTGGGGAGAGGGAGAACGTCGACTTCTAGGGCCGGAATTTTCAGACCTTGTTCTTCTTTTTTTCTCTATGCAATCAATGAAGATTTCAGTTTGATTTTCATCTATTGTGAGTAACTAAACTCCTTTTCTTTCGGTGAGATTGTTCTAATGGCTTTTATTTGATTGTAAGACCTATGCTTCATAATTCTTTACTTCAAATCTCAATTTACAATCTGTTATAATTTCATTATCAATTGGGTTAGGGTTTCAAGTTGCGCGCCTTGAAATTTTGCCTTTTTGGTATACTGTTATTTGATTAAGAACTCGCTGGTGTTTTCTTGATTGATTTGTGGTAAGAAGTGAATTGCTGGGATTCGTGATTGTAGTTGAGTCTATTAAGCTATTTTCATGCTAGGTGAATTATTTTGATAGGAATTGGATCTTCAGAACTTAAAGCTAGTTTTGTGATTGAATCTTTATGCTGGGTAAGGGTTATTACAGGATTAAGGGATTAATTGCATGCTGGGTGTTTTTAATCTGATTTAGTAAAAGATATCGATTAGGATTTATGAACATAATAATCGAACCAATTGATTGAAATGTTGAATAATTTGTTTGTCTGTGATCAATCTGATAAAAGTTTGAGAAGCAATTTCACCGGAAGGATTTTCTATCATTGATTTTCTTGTTATTCTGTTTACTTGCTATTTTGTTAGTTCAACTCAACAACACTCAAACCCCCCATTTTTGTTTTTATTGTTTGTTCTTATCACTGGTTTTCATACTGAAATAGGATTAGTTGTCAGTTCTTTGTGGATTCGACCCGACTTACTCAACTGCTACAAGCTAGGAGTAACCGGAAATATTTTTGGCGGTTTCGACGCCCGTCAAATTTTAACGCCGTCAATTTTTTTCCTATTTTATAAGATATGGATTTGAAATTGAAAAAAAAAACAAAAAACTCGAGGCTCAAGTAAAATTTCCCCTACTTGGAGACCTTTTAATCCGTTAAATAGTCGGTTGACCCAAGCATTCAGTCACTCAATATGAGTCAATGATTTAATGATGAAACTAATATCAACTATGCTTTGTCTTTTGTTTTCCTTTCTTTTTCCATTTCTTTTATTTACTTTTATTTTTTTTCCTTTCCTTCGCAAGACCTTTTCTTGTCTGTTTTATAACATTTGAGCCCTCGGCTTATATACCTAGCATCTTCAAGTTTATAAACTTTTTCAAGATGACGCTTTAAACTTTTAGATAGCAGGTCTCTCAAAGTCGAAAATAACTTACATTTTAGTCTCTTAAAATTGGAAAAAATATTCAGTTTAGTTCTCTCAGTGTCACATGTCATAATCTAAATGGAAAGAGAAAAATAAACAATTTGACGTTTATGAAAAGTAAAAATAATCATAAAATGGCACATGGCACTGAGAAAGACTAAAATGAACATTTTTACTAACTTCATGGAACTTGATGTAACTCTCGTAAATTCATTGCAGTATCTCAAAAAAAGTGCAGACTCAAGATGCTAAATATGTTTGTTGCCTTTAATTTTTACGTTATAATTTCGTAAGAAGCATGGCATTAGGCAGGTGATTTCTGTTCTTATAAATTTTTATATAGAAAAGAGTTGACCGGTAATATAATAACTTCTAATATACATAATGGACATTTTATGAAAACAAACTTTTATTATACATCTCTCTTAAATGCTCCAAATTAATTTTCTAAATTACAGGATCAGCATTAACAAAGTTATTCCACCAATTGGACTCTAGTCTAATTGGGCTCTAGTCCAATTGGGGATGACCAGGATTCGACTCCTGGCTCCTTCACAAAAAATTCTTAAAAAAAAAAAGTTATTCCACTACTTGAATATTTTTTTTCCAATTTCAACTTAATCTATGCAAACTATGTGAACAATAATTTCCAGAAATTTTTTGTAAATACACATTCCACAATATAATGACATACCAACATACTTAATCGACTATTAATATTATTCCCTTGGAAAACATACAATACAACTATTGAAAATAAAAAAATGCATACCTTCAAATCGAACAAATATTTTCTATCACCTTAGTGAAAACATTAAAAAATGATCAACTATTAAAAAAATTACGTAATATATCTTAGTATATTTTGTTTCCAGGTCGTTAATTACTCAGCAATTTAAATTTGAATTTGATAATAAATTTGCGTTCAAATATCGAATTCAAAACTTCCAATAAAAAAAGAAAATCAAGCACAAGCTAAGGTAAATGCATTGCAGTCTCAAATTCTAGTTCATATTCTTACTTAAAAACTTGCAAACAAAGAAAACACAAACTCAAATGCACCAACTCAAATGCACAAACTCCATCTCTATCTATTGCAAAAACAACTAAGAGAAGCAAGAAGAAAGACAAAGGAAAGGGCGTACAAGTGAAATCCGAATCGCAAGACACTGATGTAATCACAAAATGGAGTTATAATTTCACCTATGTTGGATTAGCCTTCGATTGAAAGTTGTCGGATGTTTCGGTATTCTAGAAAGAAAGAAAAAGATCATCCTAATCAACCAAATTTCGAGTGCTAAACATTCTAAAAAGCATTTCAGTATTTCCCGAGTGCAAAAGTTGTTCCGACGGATGCGCGTTTTCCTTATTGTCTTGAATGCGCCCCGTGCAGGGCTTCCCGGGCCCTGCTATCGAGTTTTCCCACACCAATCATGCCAAGTGTTGAGCAGAATTGGCTTATCGGTAAACAAATCCTCCGATCAAGTTTTCCTTATTGTCTTTGATCAATTCTGAGCGGTACCCATTGTTCATTTGACCGAACCGAAGGGATCATCGAGTTCCGCACCCAAGGCCATAAGTTGTCACCGGCCAATATCCTTTGTGAAGCAGATCAAATGTCAAAAAAAAATTTTAACATTGATTATTAATTACATAGGATACAGTAAGACTACAAAAGTATTCACAATATACTAATTTGGTTGCATAACAAAGCCAGTATTATATCAGCTTAAATGTGAAAAATCTATTCAGCAAATTAGTGGTCAAGAATTTTTGCTATTGTTGAAGATTATTATTATTATTATTATTATTATTATTATTACTACATTTCACCATAAAAAAACAGACTTTACACCCAAAAATTTTGTGATCCTCACAAATTTGAAATTAACACAGCACAAACAGCAAAAGAAAACAAAAGGGTACGTACCTAAGAGAACACAAAAATAACGCCTACTTTACAACCATAGAAAATACACCACCTATGTCTTAATTAACTTATTATGTTGTTAAAATAAATTGTATTCTTCTAATGTTTATCACACGAAATGTATGGTATTGTTTCTAAAGATGTTATTACTTTGGCTCATAATATCAATCGAGCAGTTTTTTATGAGGTAAAGGATTATTTGATCTTCCTCGCTGTGTTGCCTATTTTTTCCTTTAATTTAATCAAGGCTCTCTTAACTACATGCGGCCTTTTCCCGTTTTTCTCTATTTTTTAATCAAAAAAGTAATTTTCAAAATGATTTTCTCCTTGTTCTAACTTTTAAGCATAATTTACCTTTCCCTTTTTCTTTTTATCTCATTTTAAAAATACAGATAATTTTCTTGATGTTCTTTACCTGCTTCTTAATAATAACAGTTACTAGTACCTACATCTTTCAGTAAGGTATAACACTTTTACACTGTTGTTGTAAGAGTGTGATACCAATTACTGAAAAGGTATATCACTTTTACACTGTTGTTGTGAAAGTATTATACCATTTTTATTAGGTATAATACATTTGCGTTGTTTCATAAAATTATTATCCAATCTTCCGTAAGGTATAATACTTTTACATTGTTGTTGTAAAAGTATGATCTCAATTATTAAAAGTGTATATCACTTATACATTATTTTCTAGAGAGTATTATACCATTTTTTATTAGATATAATATTTTTACATTGTTTCATAAAAATATCTTGAAGTACTAATTTTAAAGTAGACGAAGTGCAACTCAGAAAAATTATTTACATATCTCAAACATTATCATATTAAAAATTCATTTGAATAACTTAGAAAAAAGATCACTTAGGAGAAAAGCACCCATACATGATATAATTTGAAGGCATTAACATCAATACTGAGTCTACTAAGCAACTGATCAAGGACAACGACAAGAAAGCAACGACCATATTCAAATAGAATGCAGACATCATCTTTTAGAGCTCTCTGCTTTAAAATGCATCAAACAAATAGAGCAAATTAGCCATCACAACATATTCAATTTCTGCGTATGCATACGACATTCCGGCCACCCATTTTTTTCCGACGGCGGATTTCACCTCCACTCCGGCCAAACCGGCCAACAGTCGCCCCGGACTGGAATGACAGAATTTGGGCCAGAACCGCCTACAACTTCTCCACCACCACCGCCAACTGGCCACCCGTTTGTGAGACCGGCGACTTGATCGGAAAACCCCCGGCAACCCCAATCCTTCCAATACCCGAACCTCCGATTCTCTCCTGATCTCGTGTTGGTTCGCCGGATCTCGCTGTATGCCCACTGGATCTCGTCATCCCGCCTCCAAATCTCGCCATAGGAGCGTATTGAAGGTGGAGGAATAACAGCTCTTGAGAAGGAACAATACTGATATCTTTGGATAATCTCGTAAAAGTTATAATTTATTTACATTAATTTATAAACATTTACGTATGAGCTCTAGATTGGGCTACTTTTTAGGTATATTTTGCCCTTTTGTTATCATGATATCTAATTGAGAATTAAATATTAGTTTGTTTTTATTTTTCGACATTTTACTACATTACAATTGTTGAATATTATTAAATCGATGAAACAATTTTAATTAAACGGAACGGCAATTCCATCACCGCTAACAGTCGAAACAGTAAAAAGTTTGGCGGATCAATTAGTGGCTATTAGCGTGATAAAAGTTTTAGTCTGATGGGTGAGACTGAAACTTAAATCGTATAAGCCTTTGATTTGAGTCTCCACATAAACAATGTTCTTTTCTTTAAATTACGTACTGTAGCAGTTCCGTTTCGCAATTTAAAAAAAAAAAATTATGGCTCTTTGTTACATTATTTCGAAAGATGATCTCGATCTTCATATCATTACGAGATTAGGCAAAAAAACTAAAAGCCGTTTGAATTAAAATTTGTGATTGGAGACTCGTGCATTGAAACTAAGTTCAAGGTTTTAATTGAATCAACATATATAGTCAAGAAAGTTCTGCTGAACGGTGCAGAGAAAGAAAAGGTTAATTTTAAACCCAATGGCAAACTGAGTATTATGCCGATAGTGATATAAACTAACGGTTGATTTCATAGTGTTTGGTTAAAATATTAGTTCCCAGTAAATTAGAATTACAACAATTTCCATCACTTTTTATTCCTTCTTCGAACTCCAAAAATTAATGAAATTTCTAATTCGGACTGTTAAAGTGAAGTCAAGTTGTAATACAAGTGATAAACGGCTTGATTGTTAAAGTGAAGTCAAAAGTTTGAGCATTGTTAATTCGGATTATTTTTATTGAAAGACTCACCCCTACGATCAGTTAGATTCATAGTATACGAGGTTATATTTTTCTATTTTTTTATCATAAGTTTCGTCTCATTTTAATAATAGTCAAATAGTTCTATTTAACTTGTATCGGTTTAAAAAAAAATGTTATTTGTAGCTCTTGCAATGGCCTGAGTTATTGGCATTTTGCACGAATATAGACATGTATTTTATCTAAAGTAAAAATCATCACTGTGAATGACAAAGAATTTAAAGTGGGAAAACGGGAAGTAAAATTAATGAAAATTAGCTGTCATGTGTACATTTGATTACCTAAAAATATATTTTCTTCATGTGGTAATATGTCAATTTCTTCTTGTTTTTATCATAATTATTGACTTCTATCATTATTATTAATATTCTTATTATATGATTCTTATTATTGCATTTAGTGTCCTCAAATATCTAATGTGGTTCACCTTAATTTCCAGCTTAATTTGAATCCCATATCAATTTTCAATTTCATTCCAAAATAACGCCTACTTTACTTCCATAGAAAAATACTACCTATGT
>CAOJBJ010200460.1:0-12332 GCA_948291685.1 Euphorbia celastroides
GTGAGTCAGAACTTAGTGAAGATCTGGTCTTTGGCCTCTGGAGAGTGCATTCAGGAGCTCGGTTCCAATGGCAACCAGTTCCATTCATGTGTTTTCCATCCTAGTTACTCCACTCTTTTGGTCATGGGAGGAATTTCGGTACGTCTCTCTTAAGGTCCATTAACAAAATCTCAATGGGTATTATACATGGCCGATAATGTCCTTAATCACCATTGAATCTAAGATCAAAGACCCATTATTAAACTGATTATGTAAATCACTTTTTATTCAACCATTTGATCTTAATGTTAAGGTCCTAACTGAATTCACCCACAATAGAGAATGAACCTAGGAGGGTGACTCAATGGCGCTAATCTCTTGCCATGGCTTTTCTAAAACATGTTTTGTGCATTAGCATCTTATTTTTACCCGTATTTCAATGTAGACATGGTTACTAATATTAACTACACAGTTATCTGGTTCCAAAATTTAATCATTCTGTATCACTTGGAACTTGTGTTGTGGGTGCAGTCACTAGAGCTGTGGAATATGGCAGAGAACAAGAGCATGACAATTCCAGCACACGAGAACATAATATCAGCCTTGGCCCAGTCCCCCATCTCTGGCATGGTAGCTTCTGCCAGTCACGACACATCAGTTAAGCTCTGGAAGTAAAGGTCGGAGCAAATATGACACCGAAATTTGATAACTTGTGAAAAAATATATATTTTTCTGTGTTACATGTATTTATGTCCTGCATAAGTGTATCATTTCCCACACGTGTAATTCCTAACTCATTTTGTAATTTGTTGTAATTTGCATCTGGTTCAAGATGGTGAGAATCGAGCAATAGCATAATGAGAAGTTTGCTTTGCGGAATATCAAATAGGAGATTTCGTATTCTCTATGCATGGACCTTTACATGTACAGAATTTTGTATTTCTTTCATTTTCTTTCTCTCCTTTTGTGTACTGCCACTTATCATTTTTCTTCTCTGGGTTAGAAAAATCTGCATTATTTATGGAATGTGTCGCTGGTATGGTCTGGCCTCATTTAACCTTCGCCTATGTATCTCAACGTATCAACAATACTGATTTGTACGATTCCAAGTATGTTGATGGAGTTCACATCCAATATGATTGTCTATGTTGCTACTATCATTGTTTATTTGATTATTCTATTTAGGACAAGAAAATTTATTATAATTACTGTTGTTGGCTACCACGGCCGCGTTTATATCCACAAGGACCACAACTGAGATCATATCCATAATATTTATTGATTCACTTTAGGATGCAGTTAGTCTGGTAAAATTTAAGCAACAAGTTTACATTGCATCATGTTCATTATGTTGCTCTGTTGAGAGAAGGTGAGAGATTCGAAATATCTCTATTGATACATCAAACAAATATAGTGGAATGATAAGAAATCATGACTAATATTGAATCAGATGACTGATTATTTTGGTGTTTACGTGAAGAGGAACATTTGTCTATTACTTTTTTTTATATTTAATAAATCTTTGAAAGAAGGTTAGGTTTCGAATCCAAGATCTTTCATATTCATATTGAAAGGTTTACTAAACATTTATTGATAACTTACTATAGAATAACTATAAAATATATGAAGTTTTATGAAAATTATTACTATAAATCAAACTGAAATAACTGTGTGTTAATGTTAAAATGTTTTCTATGGTTATTTTATACTTATTGACAACAATTAAAAATAAAATCATAAATAATCTGTAAGCTTATAGAAAAAAGGACAAGAATTTTTTAAAGTTGAACCTGTTGGTAGTGTTAATTAATTAATCTTTAATTAAATTAATTAGTATATGCACTAATTCAGATGTAGATGATCAAACTGAAATGGACTCTGACAATTTATAGAGTAATAAAGTTAAAATACTGCACAAATACATAAAATAAAAGACATGAATTGTCTAATGGCAAGTAAACTAATTGACTTTTGGTTATTTATTAAGTTTTAATGGTTTCATGCATTAAAGCTTTCTAAAAACAACAAAATTAAATCAGTACCAATAATATCAAACTTTATCTCATCCATAAAATAAGCAGAAGGAAAATCTCAATACAAAAATAGGCAGATAAATAGATTTGTTTCGCATTGCTGTCCCTAAAAGTTGATATTATAAATTTTTCATATAACATTATTTTTTTTTATTTTAACAATACATTTTAATCTTTTAAATAAAAAAATTAAGAATTGTCAAAATAATTTTCCAAAAATTATAATTATTGACTTTTAGGAAAGCAGTGGCTCAAAGTTTATTCACCATAATCATGGTGTTTATAAGAGAGTGATTCTCTTCTCTTCTGGTAGGTTTTCGCGTCCATTGTCTACACAAAATCCTCTGTTGAAGACCTCTAATTGGTAGGAATTCGCCTTCATCAATTCACGATGGCTACAGATATATCCATTGAATCAGAAGATGTTCCGGATTCTTTTACCTGTTCAATTTGCCTGTAAGTTCTCTTCTTCTCCCGTCCTTGTTATATCCTCTGTTGAAGACCTCTACTTGGTAGGGATTCGCCTTTTCGTTTATTTTTGTAGCATTATTCCTGTATTACCTAGTCCCTTTGTTGGTTTTCTGCTGATGTTGGTGAATATGTCTGGCATTTTTTTACATAGTTTGTAAGTTATTTCCATGATTTGATTACGCTTTTAAATAATTTGCATCAATGTTACCGGACAAATTCGAGGGATGGAATGATTGGTTGGCGGTAAAGATGTCCTGTGGTTAATGAGCAGTAGAAAGTTTGATCTCGAATTTTTAATCAATAAGCTTAGTTATGATTTGAATCAATTGGAATTTTTGAGGCTGGGTTTGAATTCAGCTCTAGTGAGAATTTAGTTATACTTGGGATGATTTGCAAATCATAGCTCGTATCAACATTTTGAAAAAACTACTCACACAGTGTTTCATAAATTGAAATATATGATCAGTCAAAGAAAATCTTAATTGAACATCCACGGATCAAATAAATATTTCTATCATTTGTTCGCATAGTAGACTATCAATTTCAGAGTTTCGGACCCGAAGGTGAAATTAAGTTTGAACATTTTAAAGTTCATAGATAAGACAATCCCTTTCCCCTGATACTGCAGCATATTGTGAGTTCTCAAATTGAATGAAATGTTGCATGCACCAACGAGGTGTGGGGTTTCTTATTGCTGGCTATCAAATCCAAAGCAAGGCTTGTATGAAGGCTGTGATGGGGTGATTTTCTAAAATAGGTATTATTGACTTTTAGAGGAGCTTCTTTGAGTGATCATTGATGTTAGACTAGGAAAACATGCACTTGATGCAACATGGTAGAAGTGATGTGAAATATAAGCATATGAGGAAGTGTGGAATAGGAACTAAACCAAATCGAAAGGAATACAAATTAACTAATTCAGGTGTTCAATTGCAAATGAATTCTTTTATTTGAACTATGATTGTATGAGTTTTGTTTTTCCGGGCTGCTCAAGTAAATTGGGTTACATGAGTCAAATGGCAAAACCCATGCAATTGTATAGCCGACCCCATCTAGCATGGGATTAAGGTTTGGTTGGTTCGTTGTAAGCGTTGCTATTGTAATTGCTGCTATCATTTTCTTACCAGCTAATAATTGTAAATTTAGTTAATGTTGAATGTGGATGGGCTTTGTTCTTATGTGCTTTTCTGTCTATTGCCTTTTGCTATGCATTATTCTTTTTTGTTTAGTTGCTGACTAGAAAATTCATTGTGCTTCTGGTTCCAGGGATCTTTTATACAAACCTGCCGTACTCTGTAAGCATCATATTGCCTGTGTATGATGTGTACGTTGAGCATTATGAAATCCTAAGTTAACCCTTTTTACCTTTTTTATATTGTAGCTTGTGGTCATGTTTCCTGTTTCTGGTGTGTGCACAAGTCAATGAATTCCAGGTCCCGGTCCTATTGTCCGATTTGCAGGCATCCATATCATCATTTTCCAACCATATCTCAGACCCTGCATTTTTTGCTCCTGAAGCTGTATCCTGTTGCCTATATGAGACGAGAAGAACAAATTCTAGGTGAGCTTCAAATTCTAGGTTGATTTCTATGACTGTTTGAGGTGGTGCTCCGTGAATAAGCTTTCTTTTATCGTTACAACACAAATCTTTGTTTGAAGTATCCGATCACATACTTTCAAGTTTCTGGTTTATCACTCAGATTCTTAACACACAAAGTGGCATAGCAAATTAGCTGTTTAGCTTCTCAAAATAGCTCTTTTCTATAACTGGTATTTCTAATCAGGATGTAAAAACTTACTATCACATTTTACCTTGTGTTTCAGCGGAAGAAAAGAAGCGGGGCTCCTTTTCACCACAGTTCAATTCAAATGCTCATAAAGAGGATGATAGAAACAAACACCTAGATCCTTCAGGCACCACCTCAGAGTTCAAATCATTTTCAAATCCCTGCTTTACGGGGAAGGAGGAGCTGAATGGAAGTTGCAAGCAGTTGTCAATCACAGATGTAGAGTGCTCCTCATGCAAGCAATTGTTATTTCGTCCAGTTTTTCTTAATTGTGGCCATGGTAATTCTTTTATCTGGAATTCCCCACTGATTTACTAGTTGTATTATCCCCAAATCGCTCTACAAAATATGACAATGATCCTCTGTGTCATTCTCTTACTGTCTTCATCTTGTATCAGGTTATTGTGAGACTTGCATTTCATGTCCAGTTGTCGGGATGCCTAAGTGCCAACTCTGTCAATCTCTGCATCCAGCTGGTGTGCTCAAAGTCTGTTTGGAGCTTCATCATTTTCTGGAAAACCAGTTCCCTATAGATTATGCCTTGAGAAGGGCAGCTGTTCAGCTTAATCAAGTCCAGTTCAAGAATGAGAAAGACACAGGGAATGGCGGTAAATTGTTTGCTCTTCTCCATAACTGCTTGTTTTTCTCAATGATAATATGATATTCCTGCTTATCCTTCCTTTTATCATCTTATCTACTGTATACAGGATACCCATTTTGATTCAAATTATTAACAGAGCATAATAGTTTTATTTTGACTTAGACACTCCCCTTTTGTTTTTTATTTTGGTTGTGTTCATTTCAGGTTTCAATTTGTTTTGATAAAATGTTATATATTTGTTTTTCGTGGGATGTTACAGCGTGCACATTTTTTTGCACCAGGTTCTTCATTATGCAGCAAAAATGATATGCCTTCCCCATCAGTGAAGAACATAGCGGGCATCCGTTCAAAAGTGCATTGTGGTGTTGGCTGTGATTATTGTGGGGTAATATTCTAACCTTGACTTTATGCACTTGGCTATTTAATCATAGAGTATATATTAACGTTCTTATCGATAACTCGTACTATAAGGACAAAGAAGGTAATACATTGCATAGCTCATGGCCCAAATAGGCAACATGCATACTACAGGCACTAAATGGGCAAACGCGCAATACCACAAGGCCCAAAAAAGTACTTTTGCCAGATGCCAATTGCTTAAATCGAAAATGTTACTAAAGCAATAAAAGCATGATAGTTCAGAGGTGTATATATATGCATCTTTTATGCTCTTCTTCTCAACTAAATTGCTAGCGTCGGAACTGAACTCAACCAATAGAATTGAACTGAACTGAACTGAAACTTACTAGATAAGCACTGAACCGATCTGAAACTTATTGAATGAGTACATAAATTGAACTACAACGTATTGAATAAGTACTGAATTGAACTGAAACTTATAGGGTTAGTCCTAAACTGAATAGAAAATAAGTTGAAAAGAATGGAGCCTAATAAATGTATTTTGATTGGATTTTGTTGAACAGATATACCCTATAATAGGAGAAAGATACAAATGCTTGGACTGTGTTGAGAAAATGGGGTTCGACCTTTGCGGGGACTGCTACAACAGCAGCTCTAAGTTACCAGGGAGGTTTAATCAGCAGCATACACCAGAGCACAAGTTTGAGCTTGTAGATTTGAACCACCGTCAAATTTTACTAGGCCGGTTAGAGGAATTTCACACTGCCCTAAGCAATTTTATCGGGGCTATATCTACACCCGAAAATGGATCTCGGGATTCTTCCCCTGCAAACCCCGAAGCTGAAGGGAATGCTGGAAACAGTTAGTTTCCTCACAGGTCAGTACATTTATGTTCGGTTTTGTTCCTATCGGTACATAGTTTTTGTTCACATTTAAAGTATAATGTCTTGAGGGAAGGATGTTGTCCTTTTTTTACAGTATTCCTCAATTCAGATTATTTAAATAATAGTATGAATTTTGTATGTTTTGTTCTTGACTGTTAGAATATGCGATCTTTTGAGCCTTTGTCATTAGTGAACGTACATCTTGTCCTGTGTATCATACATTATTATTCGGCTCAACACGGGTGAACTGTTAAGCTGTCTTAATGGCACAAATTCCATGATTAGCGAGGCTAACATGAAATTCTGCTAAATAGCATTGATCTGTTTCATCGGTATGGAAAATGACACCTTTCGAACTCTTAAGTGTATTTTCAATACCTCGTGTGGTTATAGTTATAGGAAAGAAATAAAAGACTTATTGTTATGATTATTTTGTTTTTGTAATATTTAAAAGGTTCTTCATTGAAATAACCCCTCTCAACAAATGGATTTTGTGGGTTGGAACTTTGTTCTCCTCACACATGCTCAATCTGTGCTCCCAATCGAGCTACTCTTTGTTTGTATTGTTGTGGCTATTTTTAATTCTACAAGAGATAAGAAGTCATTCACTACATTAAGGCTCTAAACTGAATGGAACAGAATTTGAACTTAATGGTGGTAAATCGAAATTAATTAACCAAAATTTAATGTAAACTTAATGAAACTTATTAGGATTTAATGAAATAAAAATTTATATTAAATGAATGGAAATTCATCGAACTTCAAACTTATTTGATATTTATTAAAATTTAATGAATTGAATGAAACTTATTTAAAATTTAGTGAAATTGTAGCTGATCTGAATTGAATGAAAAATAAGTTAAAAAAACAGAGCTAGTTTATATACTTTTTACACAACTATGAAATCAGTTTAGAAATATAAAAAAATAGAAATAACACCAAAACAATCTATGAAATGGGTTATTGGTCCAGGTGAGTGTAATAAAAAAGGGATAACTTAAAAAAATCTTGTTTGAGATTTCGTTGTTTTTCAAAAATATCTTTAAAGTTTAAATTTTATCAAAAACACTTTTAATGTATTCGACCGTTATTAAAAAAAAGAAAAAATTATTTAAAAACAGTTAACTGATGACGCTATGAAGGATAAAAACATCAAATTACTAATTATCCAATATCTTAATCCAATTATCCACACTAAATTCCAATACCCACATGTTGAAACCAATGTTATTAAAACCGGACCGGGAGTCAAACTAGTGAGATTAATGGTTCACGGTTTGACCGGTTTAACCCGGCTGGTTCAATCGATTCCATATCTTAAAATTACATAAAATATTTATTTATAAATTATAATTTATATGTAAATATACATTATATAAATAAAAATATTAATATATAAAAAAATTTTAACGAATCGGATTTATTTTCCAACCGAACTGGACTCTTGGCCGGTTTTCGGTTCAACCGGTTGAACTGGTCGATCCGGTCCGGTTTTAATAACCATGGTTGGAACCCTACCCTAATCCCCCTGTCCTCTGGCACCGGCACTGTCGCCGGGAAATCGCGATTCCGGTGACGGACCAAAACCGACGAAAAATGCTGATTTCAACCTCGTCGTCGGCGTAGTCTCCGGGAAACCCCGATTTCGGCCAAACCCGATTTCCTCTCTCTTGTTTCAATCGCCGGAAATACCAAATCTGGGAAATCCCGATTTCCTCGTCTCTGTTTCATTTTTCTTGTAGCGCCGAAAATCGATTCCAACCTCTTCGCCGGAATAACGCCGATTTCAACCCAGATCTGATCGGCGAGAATGGAGACCCCGCTGAAGAAGAGAGAAAGACGAAGAAGAGGTCAGATTTGGATTGAAATCGGTGGTCGGAGATGATTTTTTTGATGAAGAGAGAGAAAATCGATGGGATGGACTGGATTTCGATCGAAAGAGGGAAACGGTGGTCGGGGCTGAGATGAGCGGCAACGCGAAGAGGGAGACAAAACAGCGGTCGCCGTCAGTCTTGGTGCCATCGGCAAAGGGATTAGGGTTAGGGTTTTAACATGTGAATATTTGGATTTAAGGTGGGTAATTAGTAATTTGACTTTTTTACCTTTCACCATGTCATCAGTTTACTGTCTTTGGATATAATTTTTTTTTTTTAATAATGATCGAATACAACAATAGTGTTTTTGAAAAATTTTAAACATCAATAGTGTTTTTAGAAACAACGAAACTTCACGAAAGTTTTTGAAGTTATCCCTAAAAAACTACATAAAAAAATTGACCAGAAAAATTGTTATAACACCACTTGATAAACTGCATATCGTCACTAATCTGAGTACTATTGCCTAAAAACAGTGGAATTTTCTACGGCTTTTTAATATGAAAAAAATTGGTAAATTATGAGCGCAGTATGAAAAATCATCAATATTCAAAGAATACTTTATAAATATATTGACATTTTAACGATTGAGTTTTTAAATAAATTATCAATCACGTACGTATAAGTAATTTGATCGGATTTTATGTTACGAATTTAATATGTGGCTACTTGTAATATCATGGACTGCGCAGAATAAAAAAAAAGATTCTCAGGTAGAAAAGGCGGGAGGACGTGAAAAATGGAGTTCAATACGGTTGATATACAAAGGAGTACTGTGATTGGATAAAATTTAATTTCCCTCTCCTCAATATCTTTCTTCACTGTACTTTAAAGTATTTTTATTGTTGGGGTTTAAAGAGGGTTTTATACGAAATTAAAAGTCCGATGTTATTGATCATTTCAATTTGTCGTAGTATGTGCATTGCTACAGTATAAAAAAGTTCTAAATAAGTACAGGTATCATTACTAATTGGCCCCTGAAGGATTAAATCATACAAAAGTATTTTTGGTATTCTGTGTTAAATGTTTATAAATTTATGTGATAGTTTTCTAATATCATTCATATCCTAACCAGGTTAATAAGTTTAATATATTTAAAAATGTTAACGACATTACAGAGGTGAATTGCAGAAAAATCTTGCATAAGTTAACACTAGTTATATTTTTTTTTATATAAATTATGAACTGGAGTAATTGAACAATTTTATATAGACCCGACTTGGTCGACACAATCCACAGTCCAATAGGTGTAGTTAAGAAAGAAGTCATCAAACCAGTTAAGTTATAAACAAAATAATCAAAAAAAGTTAAACAGCCCAACGTTGTCATAAAGTTTGGCGGGAAAATCACTAAAGCCAAAAATAGCCATGTTAAAATAAACTAGTTTCTTTTTGGCATTTATGGTGACGGTGATAGTTGCCCCTTTCTCCTTATTGTTATAACTCATTAATTGTTTATGCACATATTGACATTAATGTTTGATGTCAACGTCACGCCAATAATGCCACTTCCATTATTTTCTATAACAAAATAATTTTTTATACGTTCAATACATTATCTTTGTTTTTAAATAGATCATGTATTACTTTGATTATAAAGTATGATAGGAGATTATAAAGTATATTTCGCATCAAAACTATGTTTTATTTGTAATTTTGTCTTCATTATCGTTTTCTCTCCATAAAATAAGGTAATTATTTTTCTAGAATAAAAAACGAAGTATATTCAAATAAAAGTCTTATAATTTACCCTTTAATGGTATATTGTAACAGTTTTTATTTTTCACATACCAAACCGACTGACTGTTACAGTTGTCATGATTATTATGAACTTCATTATAGTTTAAGTCTAAAACTAATGATATATAACACATCTTCCATGTACTAAACAAATAAAAACACGCAATCAAATAGTATTATAACAGATAATTTACATTCGTATTGTTATAAAAGGTAGAAAATGTGGTATTTGCAGGATTTGGTGATAAATACTTTACTTCCAACCTGGCAAATTTACCTGCGTGGATTACACCCGTCTAAAAGTCGAAGTTAACCATCTAATGCTCATTCTAAAATATTTTTTTCTGTTGGATTTCAAACTAATTTTTATGATATGTGGATTCATATGAATACAACAACTTGAAATGGGTAAATTATAGTAGTAGTAAAAAAGATCAGTTAGGTATAATTAATGTTTTGCAAGAAATTCATAAAATTTCTTGGACAAAGTAGCCAATGGAGCAAAACAATTAACCAATCCACTTCGTAATTAATTAATGCAGAGCCCGAGAATGTGAGCTTGTAATTAACTAAACGTCATTAATTTGTTCAGTGGTTAGATTACTTTATTGATTTTGGGGTTGCAATGTGACGCTCCCTGTATTAATTTTCACTATTTAGCTCACAACTGCAACGAAAAGAAACTATGTTTATTAATTTGAGAAAAAAGCGCAAATTTGCTCATTGGTGATGATGAATAATCTAACTCGTATAATAGAACAAAAAATGGGTGCTTTTTAGATTCATTTTAAGCAGGCGGTCACTACTTTCTTTGGAGCCTATAGACGAGATAATAATTGGAGCCTTATTGATGAGTACATAAATTATATCATCACAATGTCCAACAAGGCTTACACGTAAGTGGAATAAGGGAAGTCGCTTTTGAGCAGCCTTGCCCATGTAGTAATAGAGATGTTGTTTCCAATTGACCCAAAATTGGAGGTATGATATCTATACTTCACAGTAAAAGAAGTTCGGGTAATTTAATGAGCCATTTTGCTCCAGTCCATTATAATTCAAAGCTAAACAATGACGAATCTTTGGCTTCAACGAAATTATGGACCATCCCTATAGATGACTAAAATTAAAAAAACATACACGATATTGAACTTCTGTTGTAACATTTAATAAAAGATCAAACAAAAATATCAAATCTCACGTTATAAAGTAGAAAATAACATTATAGCTAAAAGCTATCATAACAATGATAATGGATAAGGGTGTTTCTAACTGCAAAATTGCTAAGGGTAACGTTTACATTAATATGCTGTAACAAATTTTTTTTCTATGCATAGAATGGCAATATAATTTTTCTTATCATAGAACAAATTAATGAAGAATGAGTTATAAGTAATATCGGAAAATGGTTATGAAATTCTGAGAACAATAGCATTGATAATTAATGAAAATTGTTTTCATTGTTCTTCATTTTTTAATTTTGAATGTTTAATAGAATGAAGAAAATTTAAAGAAAAGGAAACAATAAGAGAAAATGGAGATTATATTAGTTCATGAGATAAAAAATTTATTCAGTAATTAACATTTTTTATTTATTTAGTAACTCGAACAAAACCAACCGACCTTTTTAACTAGCTAATAAACTTATTATTAAAAAAACTAGCTAATCACTTTAGATTAATAGTTTTTTATTTTTTATGTTTTTTTATAAAAGAAAGATTTGACTAACTTAAACTCCAATTTCATAAAATAGTTTAAAAGTTACTGAAAATGGACCCTTTTTTTTTGTTGGCCCCTGGCAGTCGCCTTTATCATCTCCGCTAAAAAACGACCTGATTTTAAGTAACTCTATGAATGCTTGATTTTGTTGTAGGCCTAATTATTTGTACTTTTAAAATAGAACTTCTTTGAGGACGCAAAGACATATACATGGTGACATTTATTTAGAGTGTGTTTGGTCTTTGACTCTTTGGATTGCCTTTCTAGGCTTCACCAAAAATCAATAAATTATATTTTGAAGTATTTTAAATAAGCAACAAATTTTGATTTAAGATAATTATTTTTAGTATCATTAAATTGTTAGTAAAAAAATTCAAGATGTATTAATCAAAGTCAAAATATATTACTATATAAAATGTTTGCGAAATTAATTTTTAAAGATGATAATTATGCCAACAATTCTAAACAAGCTTTCAGTAAAATCACAAAGAGATATTGACACCATTTTTCTAACGAAAGCTTACCCCAATGGAAAATCTCGCGGCACTGTTAAGAGTCTGTTTGAGATTGCTTTCTCAAGATACTTTCTTTAAAAGATTCATTTTGAAGTTTTTCCAAAAAGCAGCAGATTATAATTTTGGAAATGTTGTTTTGGCAGTTCTCAACTTTTTGATATATACGATCAAAATGTACAGTAAAAATCTAAAAAATGATGTTATATAAAAAGTTTATGATATCAACTTTTAAGGACATCAATTCTAACAACAATACCAAACAGACCTTAAGAAATCGATGCCATAACGATTTTCTTTCACTCCAAATTTTGTCTACATATTAGTTTTCTTTTCTTCATATATTATTTTCCTCCAAATAAAAAAAAAAGATCTT
>CAOJBJ010201313.1:0-12399 GCA_948291685.1 Euphorbia celastroides
AATTCGATATTCATTCACCCTTCTGAGAAGATTTTTATAATTCCAGTTTTCAACTCATACTGCTACATGTTTAATTACCTTATTAGTGATGATAAACAATCTCAACTAATTAATTAATAATTAGGTAAATACAGACCAACAAGTGGTAGCTCAGTTGGCAGAACGGAGCTGCAAGTGATTTGATGGTCACGGGTTCGAACCCCACCATCCGCTGGGAGACTTTAAGCCTTAATCCGCAACCCGGTCAAGCAGGATTAGTCGGATCCCACCAAAAATGGGTTCGAAATACCTGTGATTATTATAAAAAAAAATCTAAAATGATTATTTAGCTACATATTGGGTTGACTTTCTTTAAATTATTATAATTAAATAAATAAAAGTATTAATTATTTAATTAAAATCTTATCTCATTACCTTCTCTGATTTCCATTATAATGTTCCTTTTGTTTTTATTATTTTCATTAGCCTTTTCAACTTCCAAAATTAAAAATAGAAAACCAAGTGCCTTGCTATTCCTTCCGAGTATCATAATAATTCAATTCCTTTATTACCTATAAATAATTCTTTATTTTTTTATTTCATCCAAGTCAAAAATTTGTCTTGTCATTTTATGTATAAAAAAATATGTTAGCGTATATTTGTTGTAAACATTATCAATGATATTGTAGTCAGTGACACTTATCGACATTGTTTTTTATAATCATCATGGTAAACTTTTACCAATAAGAAAAAAAAAATTCAATTCTCTATTTTCAAATTTTAACTATCATGTTAATAAAGTATTAAGCTAATATATTTTTATATCAAACTTTTAAAATCTATGTATTATTATATATTAGTTTAGACAAAATTCATATGCTGTTGAACATACTTAGATCGAAGTATTTGAGAAGGTAAAAAAAGAAATTTGCATAAAAATCATGGTTAAGATGTTGCAATCGAACTTTCTACCGAAATTTCATGTTAAACACACCATTTTGATTTGTTTAATATCTCAGTGACTTAGATACACTAGTTAAGATGTTTCGCTAACATAAACCTCATAAAGGTTTCAATAGATTTGTGATTCAAATTAATAATGATCAAATGTATCACGAGCCCTTGAACTTGTTCATTTTTTGTCCGGTATCTCTGAATTTTCAAAAGTTTCTCTCGCTTTCCTAAACTTTTTAAAAGTTTCTCTCGCCCCCTTTAAAAACTTTCAGAAGTTTCTCTCACTGCCTTGGGTGCCACATGTCAACTTCTTACAGGTTTGACTTTTCAAACATGACATCCAATCAAAAGTCGTCACGTGGCACCTAGGGGGTGAGAGAAACTTTGAAAGTTTTTAAAAGGACGAGAGAAACTTTTAAAAAGTTCAGGGGACGAGAGAAACTTTTGAACAGAGAGACCGAACAAAAAAATGAACAAGTTTGAGGGAATCTTGATGCATCAAGCCATTAATAATTAATAAATTTTGATTATATTTTTATGAAAATTGGATGATATAAAGTAACAGCTCAACCTTAGAAGAAAGTCTACCATTTAAACCGTGCTCAATGGAAGACTTTTTCTGTTCGCTAATTATATGATTGACATGTGAACTAATTAGAACCGGAAACTTAGAAGTTTATACAGAAAAGATTGTTTCGGTTCAATTTATATCATTTTTTACATGTTTAAGAACCAGACTTGTGACTCTAAAAAAGTGCTTAAGGATATAAAACTTCATTTTACCATTGTAGTGGATAGTTGATAATATTTACTGTATTTTTTTGGTAACTTACATGGCATAATTAATATAAAACATAGATTTGAGCATAACACACAGTCTAGCAAAACCATATCATTCACTGACCAAACAGACGCGGTCAGAATATGTATTAGGATATATCAGGATATAATACGATATATTTAGGATATAACGTGATATATCATGTTAAATCCTTGATATATCATGATATATCCTGAATATAACAGGATATATCGTTGATATAACACCAAAAGTCAAGATCAATATATATATAATGCAGCATTTATGAAACTCAAAAAATATCACTACATCAACTCTTCGATATAACACAAATCAACCCGAAATTAAGGCCGAACAACACTGGGAAAAGATGAAAAGAAGAAGAAGAGGCGATGAGAACAATGTAGTATTTGAAATATGAAAAAAATATAGATCATTCGCGTCTTTTATCAGTTAGTGTTGTCGGCGGGCTCAGATCTGGTGGCGACAAGGTGGTTTCCGGCGGTGAGTTTCGGCGAGTTTTGATCTGGTGGGGTTTTCCGGGGACGGTGAGATCTGGAAGCTCTAGCGAGAGTGAAAGCAAGAACAAGGGGAGGAGAAGAAGGAGCAAGAGAAGGAATCACGGCTTAGAGAGGAGGAGGTGAAGTTAGGGGAAGCAGAGAAGAACGATGGTTTTAGAGAAGAAGAGAAGAACGATGGTTTTGGAAGAGAAACGTGCTGAGTTAATAGGAAAGTTCAAGGTTATAAAGGCAGACATTTAATTAACTTAGGTCTTATAAATGTAATTAACTTCTATCTTATTCTCACCCTTGTAATTCTCCCTATTTTTTTAGTCAAATGCATAGAGTGACCTTTTAAGTTGGCACGAAACAACCGATGCCACATCTAAGTTACAAAGTTGATATTTTATCCTCTTAAGTTGGTAATTTCGTGCAATTAAAGGACATGTTGCTGATGTGACACATAAGTTGATTTTTTTAGGAGAGTGGAATTGTAGTTTTGACTAAAAAAATTTAAAAAGAAAATAAAAAAATTAATTTTCTTTTCCTCCCTCCCATTAGATTCTTCTCCCTCTCGACACTATCTCCTATTTTCTCCGACCGTTGCCAACCGCTGCAAGTCACCGCCGATTCTTTTCCATCCGCCGAGATATTCATCGTCTCTGTCCCTTTCAATTTTGAAACTCTCCGAGAAACGATTGAACTTCTCTTCGAACTACCGGTCAGATCTGGGCATTTCTAACATTGGCGAACCCTCCGTCGGCCAGAACACATTGGTCAAATCTCCAAACTTGTTCAGTGGAATGTTACGAACACATTGGTCAAACTAGTTGATCCAATTACACTAAAATTATTAACAATCTTGACGTTTATCACGCCGTCGAACCCTCCACTGTCCTCTCTGTCCCTCGTTGGTCGAGATCCCCAACCTTTACAGTGCTCGAAAATGGCAGATTGTTGAAGCTAGCCATGAACTTCATTAGTTAGGTTTTTCTCTTATTTTTCTTTAATTTTGTTGAATTCTTGTTGTTGATTGGAAATTGAACTTGGATGATGAAGGAGATCGATGGGATTTCGATGATAAAGATTTTGTAGAGATTTACCCAAAGCCCAGATCTCGCCGGAATCAATTCCAAGGCCGAGATCTTGCTTTTTTCGGTGAGATTTGTGAGTTTCGGCAAAAAGAGGGAACGATGGTAGTCGCCGGTAAACAACGATGGGCCTGAAAGACAACATGTTTAAAAAATAGGGATGACGGGACTGAAAAATGAAAGTCGCCGGAAAAAGAAAGTCGCCAGAAATTTGATGTGGATACCAAGAATGAATTTTTTTTAGTTTTTTCCCACATGTAAGGATTTCATTGGCTTGACTTTACAAAATTTTCAATTACGAATCTATTACACTCTCCAAGCCGAGACTTGGCTAACACGAATCAGGGGCTTATGTTATACGAAAATGCTAACTTGAGTGGACAAAGTGTCAACTTTGTAACATGGGGGTGGCACCGGGCGTTTCGTGCCAACTTAAAAGGCTAATATATGCATTTAGCTTATTTTTTTTTCATTTTAGTTGTCCGTCTGGTTCACCAGAGCTTTCCTCCAACTACATCCAGATTTTATCCGGGTCGCACACCTAGCTATGGTGGGTGAGTCTCCTAATGGAAATTTCTTACATTCACAAGGCTCAAACTCGAAACCTTATTTAAGTGATACCAAACTGCTTACAACTCGGACTAATTTCAACTCGGACTAGTTTATTGTATTTTAATGAACCAATGTAATAGAATAATAATTTGGAGAATGAGTTTGTAAAGAAAATATCGAAGTGATTTTATAGTTACACAGCAAATCCTCATAAATTTTTACGGGAAAACAACAAAGCAAACCTCAAAACATCCGTTTTCAAATAGGATTTTTCACAATTTTGCCGTAAAAGGAAACTGCTGATAAAAAAAATCAAACGCGAAAAGAACAGTTTGACTATTCTAGACCGAAGCTAAAATTGTAGTATGATCACTTTTGACTTTTGAAAAGTAGACGAAATAAAATTGTAAGAACACCAACCTACAGTTTTGGCAGCCATATTCATCCACTCATTCAAAAAGGGCACCTCTTTCTTGCTTCTTACTCTCCCTTTCTCCTCTATATTTTACTCCTAATATTTCCTTTTTCTCTTTAGTCTTCCCCTTTAAGTCTCCAATTTCCTTAATAATACAGTTGGTTAGATTTCAATCATATGCCTTACTTTCCCACACACAAGTTTTTGTATTCAATTCCCTCCCATCACTTCCCCTCAAAGAAAGGCACTTCCCTTTCCCTTTCATTTCAATTCAACACCAATCCCTCTACCCCCTTTCTATATAACTCAAACTCCCAATCCCCCCAAGTTCAAACCCACAAGTCCATTTCTGCAAATTCAAAATGAAGAGTCAAAAGCAAAATCTCGTAACACTCTCAAACTACGGCCAGAAACAACTGGCAAACCTCCTCTCCTATTTCTTCATGTTCAGCTGCGGCATCGCCTTTGGAATCTTTGTCAGCTCATACATCAGCAACATTTCATTCAGCCTCGATGTGACACATTTCTCCTTTTCTGCAACCTCGAATTCGCCTTTGGATCACCTGAAAAACGAGACGGGTGAAGCGGGCCGGGTCGGGTTGAGAGAGTATTTGAAGGTGCCTGAGAATGTGACGCATGATATGGAAGATGATGAACTGCTATGGAGGGCATCAATGGCGCCCAAGATAAAAGATTACCCATTTGAAAGAGTGCCCAAAGTGGCGTTTATGTTCTTGACTAGGGGGCCTGTGTTGATGGCTCCTTTGTGGGAGGAGTTCTTCAAGGGTTACGAGGGGTTGTACTCCATTTATGTCCACTCTAATCCTTCTTACAACGAATCTGATCCCGAAACTCCTGTTTTCCATGGCCGCAGGATTCCCAGCAAGGTTTCTTCTTTTTCTCTTATGGTTTTGATTATATGTTTTCTGTTGACTTGATTGATTCAAACATGGAATTTAAAGTTCATATTAGAACAAACCCATTTGACATAGTTTTCACCCCATGTAGGAAAACAAATGAACTTTGTTTTGTTAGTACTGATAAGCTGTTGGTTAGTTGTCTTAGTGAAAGTTCATTGTGTTTAAATAAAAACCTTAGCCTTTTGGTATTCATAGACATAATCGTTAAGAAAGATACATAGGTTTGGTAACTTTAGATGGATGTCACTTAAGTTTAAAAGATTGCAATTAGCCATCTAAATAAGACAACGTGCACTAATTTGTCCTCAATGCCATATGTCATATTCTGATTGCAATAAGAAAAACCAAAATTTGAGAAAACAATTCAATCGTTGTATGATATTGATTTCTGTACTTTCACCGAATTCAGAAAGTTAATTGAAAATTACTACATTAGAAATGCTTCAAGCATTTAGGTGTTAGAGGAATAAAGCTCACATTTAAAATGCAAATGTAGACAAAAAGTAGACATAACGAATTCTAAAAGTGGAATTTGAATTGGATCATAAGGATGTCGATTTAAACAATAAATGGTCATGTGTTTTGTTGCATTTGCTCATTACATATGAATGTGCACACAATTTACATATGTCAAATATGAAGGCAATGGAGAGAAAATTGGTATTGGCCCCCCAAAAATGCAGCTTCTTTTGGTTTTTGACAATCTTACGCAATCCGTCTTTTATTTCTCCAGCTTAGCATCCCCTGTACCGTGTTTTATACTTTTACTTTAACAACCTTTCTACATTATTATTTGCAACCTTTCTACATTATTATTTCCACCGTCCAATATTATAATCAACTTGTTCACAATATTAAAAAAATTGCAAGAATATTGTAACAATCTGAAATTTGTCAATTTGTTTATTGAATTCCAATTTACACTTTCAGTTTCTTTATAATATTCACTAACTTTAGTAACATTACTCGATGCAAATTTGTTTTCAAATGCTTGTGCCTCACATGTATTGACAAATTGCAATGAGTGTATGAAATAAAAAAAAAAACTGGAACTAAAATTGGTTTGTGTATAATGAAAAAAACCAGTTTTATTAAAAGTTTTCTAAATTTTGGTTGTGTTTTCACTATTGCAGGAAGTGGGATGGGGCAAAGTGAACATGATCGAAGCCGAGAGGCGATTATTGGCGAATGCACTTCTCGATGTATCAAACCAAAGATTCGTGTTATTATCCTAAACTTGCATTCCTCTCTTCAACTTCTCGACAGTCTACTCCTACCTTATGAACTCCACCACTAGTTTTGTAGAATCCCATGACTTGGACAATGCGGTTGGCAGGGGCCGCTATAGCCCCCAAATGAGCCCCGACATCACTCTCGATGATTGGAGAAAAGGCTCCCAATGGTTCGAAATGGACCGCCAGCTCGCCCTTGAAGTCGTTTCTGATATCAAATATTTCAACCTCTTCAGCCGGTTCTGCAAGGGAAAATGTTATTCGGATGAGCACTATATCCCAACTTTTGTGACCATGAAGCATTCGGACATGAACTCGAACCGGACCCTCACTTATGTTGACTGGTCAAAGGGCGGGCCCCACCCGAACCGGTTTTTGAGAAACGAGGTCACCGCAGAGTTTTTGGAGAGTTTGAGGAGCATAAACAATTGTACTTACAATGGGGTTAGCAACAGCACTTGCTTCTTGTTTGCGAGGAAGTTCTTGCCGACTGCTTTGAGTCGGCTGCTCTCATTGGCGCCAAAAGTCCTCCATATTAACTCGTAACTGTAACATACTACATTCATTCTTTATTCTTTCACTAATTTTGAATATATATTTTAATTGATACCCACTTATAATAAGCATTCAAATGGGTACACATCAAAGTTCGGATGTTGATTATAGTATTATAGAGAAAATCAAAGTATAATACAGTACTTTTTCTTCTTAGTTTTTTGGTTACCTCATACCAATCTTTTGCTTCTTTTCTCTCTTTGCAAAAGAAAACGCATTCTAAGCATTTGAACAATCATTGAATTTCGGACTCACTCATCAATATATCAATCTTTTTGTTATGATAGTAATGCAATTAGCTGCCACATAAAGCACGACTTAAACAGATTTAGTAGACTTCAAATCTGCTTTCTTAAAAATTGTGACATGTTTGGGGCCAATTTTCTGGAACAAAAAGATCGTGTTCCCAAATTTTTCAAAGAAATGGATCAGAGTGCTACACATGAGATTTTACAAAAATTCTGGTTCTGAATGCGTTTTTCCTTCATAACGGGTCAAATACTTCTGCTGGGTCAATAGATGAATTCAAACACCAAGTATACTTGTGTTATGAAAATATTCAACTTTTTGTAAAAGATATTGCATTATATTCAGGTTGACTGTAATCATATATGATAAAAACAAGATAAGTTTTCTATAACAAACTGTCCTAGATCAAAAATTCTATGTATTGCTATATGTATGATAACTTTATCCATAAAAACCTGATTTATTATTTTGTATTTAATAAACAAATTAATATTTAAGACAACATTAATTCAAATTCCTCAATTACTGATTTTCTCATTTAATTTATATTCACTCCTTATTTACGTTTACTTCCTTTTTTTCTCTGATAATCCGTTTAGTTCCCTTTTCAATTTTACTGCCTCTTTTTCCAATACTAATAACAAGTATCAAATAGGAAAAATGGAGCTATGTATTTTGTTGGGATAAGTTCAAAAAACCCACATGATGTTTCAATTTTCAGCAAAATACCCCCTGATGTTTAACACCAAGCAAAACGCCCCCTGATGTTTGTCTCCGTCAGCAAAGTGAGGATCAGAGCCCTAACACCGTTAAAAAATGCCATGTCAGCAGGGGTATTTTTGTCCAATTCACTTTTCTAACCCTAATAACCCATTAACCTTGAAATCAAACCCAAATACCCACTACCCTAACCCATTTACCCTAATTCCATTTAACCTCATCTCTTCCCCTTTGCCTCTGCCTCTGGCCACCTTCTCCGGCGAGGAACCACCGCCGTTCCCCTACCCTCTCCTCCGGTTTAGTCCCACGCCGCCGTCATCCTCCGCCTCCGGCCACCGCCTTTCTAATCAACGCCGTCAACGGCCGCCGAACAAAAGCCGTATCTCCTCGTTCGGCACCAAAATGGTAAATCCTGATTTCGATCTCCTCTGTACCCGTTTCATTTTTCAGATCCGGGATTCAAACTCGTCGAAACCGCCAAGACCTCCAAAACTGTCGTTCCCATGGAGTTTCAGATCTGAGGGCTAATCGAGTTTCAGAGGGACTGGTTTGTGATTTTTGGAGTTTTAGAGGGACTGGAATCGCGTTCCGACGAGTTCGTGTTCAAGGGGAGGGGACTGGAATTGCGAGTTGGCCTTTTCAGGTTAGAGCTCAAATTTCATTTTTTCAGTTCATATCGGTTTTTTCTTACCTCGTTTCAGATCTGAGGTGAGTTGGTTTCGTTGTCGGCGATTCTGGCAAGTTTGAGTTTGCCGGTGAAGTTCGTGGTTGCTGGGTTTTGCAAATTTTAAGATCAGATCTATGGCCGGAGAAGGAGATACGGATGGTGGCCTGTAGGAGGAAGAAGAAGGGAAGAGCAAGATGCGGTTTCCGGCGCTGGCGGGTGGTTCGCGATTCCGGCAACATTGCCGGTGGAAAGGAAGAGCAAGAAGCGGTTTCCGGCGTCGGCGGGTGGTTCGCGATTCCGGCAACATTGCCGGCGGCCTGGAAAAAGATTGGTTAGGTTTAGTGGGTATTTGGGTTTGGTTAATTGGGTGTATTTAGGATTAGAGTAAATGGGTTAGGGTAGTGGATATTTGGGTTAGAAAAGTGATTAGACAAAAATACCCCAATACCCACTATTATTGTGTTATATTATTTTTTAAGGTTTTGCATTTGGTATAAGGTAAACCAAAATGAATTCAACCGATTTTAATTAATGGATAATCAAGTGTTAAACACCCATATATAAACCCAAAAGACACCTTTAGGGGTTAGGGTTATTTCATCAATATATGGAGCATTTTTGCTTTTAGCCAAACAATTTGAGATATTTCAACACACCCTCCGCACGTCCAAAATATCTTGTTGTGTGAATCATCATCGGGTTATTATCGGGTGTCCCATTATGGGTCCATCATGGGGTTGGTCCAACTGCCCATGACTCTGATATCATGTTAAACACCCATATATAACCCCAAAAGTCACCTTTAGGGGTTAAGATTATTTCATCAATATAAGGAGTATTTTTGCTCTTAACCAAGCAATGTGGAATATTTCACCATCAAGTAAAAAATATTGTTACGCAAACAAAACCATAAGCGAAATTAAATAAATTAAACCTAAAGAAATTTTTGAGTTATGTTGCCAACCGAATTCGAACAATATTTGATTTGAAGAACCAATTAAATTACTTATTTTGAAACTAATATTCATAGTCCAATTGCATAAAATTTATATGAAAGACCAAAACAAAACAAAAAAATAAGTAGTAAAGTATTGGAAGACCTTGTTTTGAATAAAAGAAATAATCATGTATGATTCAACGGTCTTTAGTTACCAAACGTACAACTGAGTTGACGAAACTACAAGCAAAAATAACCTTAACATTTGAAAGTCTTAATAGTTTCTAGAGTCATGCAAAACTACTCCAACTTATATATTAATACTATTTCTACTTAGTTGTTTTTTTTTCTAGTTTTAGTTACACAACATAAATATTTCAATTCCATCATTATTATTTTTACACCACATTAAACCAAACCATTAATTAAAATATTTGATAAATAACCAAATAAGATTAAAATTTCAATTAAGTTCAGCTCAGTGCTTAAGTTACTCACATCTAATATTCTTATTTTTAATTTCGTTTTAAAAGATTGATATCTACTCAGATATTTCTATTCAGATTTATGTAGCTAATATAAACATAGTAGTATGGAGTTCCTATTTGCCGGCTTCTTATGAACAGTTTGTTGTATTTGGAGAAATATATTTATCGTCTTTTATCCAAACGAGATTTATATTTGAGTTTGATAAAATAAATTATGAAAAATTTGTTTTATTTTCTATGAAAGTATAATAATATGAATAAAAAAACGGTGGCCCAACCTCTAATTGCGCAAAATTTGAAAAAAAGAAAGAAAATAGGTGTTATATTTACATATTCAATTGGGTTTGATTTTGGAAAGATTTATCATTACATTAATTGAAATTTAATTATTTTTATTGTAACAATGACTTATTATTAATCAACATTTAATAAAATTTTATGACTCTTTCTTGTTTTATTTAATAAACGCTTTGACTAAAATCATCAAAACCAATAATACATTTATTACTTCACCAAAATGACTAATTTATCTTCCACATTATTCTCTTTCTTCTTAATGATTTACTTAAATTTTAATAATATTTAACCTCTCTCCTAATTAATACAATGGTAAATTAGGAAAAAGCAACAAAAATGATATTAAAAAATGTAACATGTCTATAAAAAAGAACCAAAATTAAAAAACTAAAACGTCTATTAAATAAGACTGAAAGGAATATAATGAATATAATTACGGAACATAACATACACGTCATGTATCGGTAACCTCATTGATCCTAGATAGTATAAAAAGGAATTTCAACGTTCTCTTAATGTGGGTAATCACAATTGCATCTTGACTGGATATGATTGCAACTTTAGATAATCCCAATAAATTCCTCATCATTACTTGTTAGTTGTTATGCTCAGTCCCATGATATTCACCTCTTTTAAAATATCCCACAAAACTGTCCGATCCCTTCGGTAATGGTTAAAACAATCATTTCAGCAACTAAGAGTAAAGTTCAATTGGTATACTTTTCAATTTAAAAAAAAATTATTTAGTTTACTTGAAAAATCATTTCACCACCTCTAACTTGTGCCAAAATATGGTATTATATGCCAAGTAAAAAATTTCCTAAATAGATAAAAGAAATAATCACTTAAATAAAGATATTATACTCGAATACAGCGAAGTAACGTTCTTAGGGTAAAACTGTAGCTAAAATTATAGGAAAATCAAAGCTCTCATTGATTAACACTTCGGATAAACCCAACCGATCAATGGCTAGCTCCGCACGTGTCCTCCGACAAGGAAGGAGAATCCGATACGGAGTCAAAGGTATCGTGACAGGGCGAAACCTCCACACCCCGAATCTCCTCAATCATCTTGACGACGTGTCCAATCTTGGGCCGTTGATCAGGCTGTGACGCAGCACACGACATCGCAATCTGTAACAGCCCCACCATCTCCTCTTCAATGTCCTTGTACCTCATCAGCTCCAAATCAAACACCTCCGCCGTCCACTCCTCCCGCACCACCGACTGCACCCACCGCGGCAAATCCACCACCCCGCCGCAGTCCACCACGGACGGGCACTTTCCGGTCAAGAGCTCCAGCAGGAGCACCCCGAAGGAGTAGACGTCGGATTTCTGGGTGGGTTTGCGGCCGTCGGAGGAGAGCTCCGGCGCGCGGTAGCCGTTGGATCTGGGGGCGTCGGCGAAGAGGGAGAGGCCGAAGTCGGAGACGCGGGCGTTGCCTGCTTTGTCCAGGAGGATGTTGGTGGATTTGATGTTGCCGTGGGTGAGCTTCAGCTGCTTGCACGAGTTGTGGATATAGGCTAGCCCACGGGCTGCCCCCGCTGCTATTTTGAGCCGGGTGGTCCAGTCCAGTGGCGTTCGGCCTGGCCCACGGTTTCCTGTTTCATCCCACAATAAGTGAACCGGTTTTTTTATAATTTGACTGTAACTGTTTTCACTTCTCAAGACAAAAAAAAGTCCACAGATATAACTATGAGAAATACCAACGAGGACATTTGAAACATTTAATGTTACATAATACATTTTTCATGTATAGCACATTTTATTCCTCATTTTTATATAGTTTATATCTGGATAAACCACATCAGAACTGTCATTTTGAGCCACAGAGTTCAACTTTTTAAAAAGAAATAAACAATTTTAACTGAAAATATAACTTGGTAAACTAAAAACTTTAGACTAATCTTCTGAAATGGGTTTCAATATCCTGACACGACTAATGAGTGGGAATTTCCCGAGAAAGGAAAAGCCTGGTTTTGGGCGATAGGGCCTATCTGGCAAAGCAAGCTTTGGTCGTATGCGATAGCTGGAAAGCTGGGGT
>CAOJBJ010202173.1:0-17626 GCA_948291685.1 Euphorbia celastroides
TCACTTTCACCCAATTGAAGACACAAGAGGGATAATTGGTCACCAAGGATCAAACTTTGCAAAAGAAACCGAAAGGAAAGATCAATTTCGGTTGAATCAATTTTCTCACCCAAGAGGAAGAAAACGCAAGAACTTGAGAGAAGAAGAAGAGAATAGAGGAGAAATGAATCCTCTAGATACTTTTAGAGCTGCCAACTCATCAAAGATAAGCTTGAATTGACAAAAGACCGAATTACCCTCGAGTTACCTTCAATTAACAAAACACTCTAAAGCTGAAATTTGGGGCAGTGCACGTCGTGCTCAAGGGAGCACGAAGTCGTGCACCCTACTGCCCCCAAATCTCACAAGCACTCACGGCGTGCTCACCAGTGCATGAGGTCATGCACTAGGCTGCCTGCCCACTTCTCCCTTCGCACGAAACCCACTTTTCGCACCCGAATTCAATTCCTTTGACCACTAAACTTCATCCACCAACCTTACACCAATCAAATCACATCAAATGCTTGCAAATTCAACACTTAATCTACATGCTCATGATGCATTACGATTAGCCCATTTTCGGGTCGCTACAGGTTGTTCCTTGAAGAGGCCTCAAGCTGACCCTGACCACTCTGTGAAGAGTCGGTCTTTTGAAGCGGGTTTCCATTGAGGCGACATTTCCTTGAGGTGGCATCATTTGGAACTCGAGACAAATTGTCATCAATTGAGCTTGAGGCGGTTCCGTTTGAGAAGGTTGCAATCCAGATGGTTGCAATTGAGGTGGCCTCAAGATGTCCTCATCAGAAGGAAACTAATTCAAAACGATGGAAAATTAGGCAAGACAACAAATATTATCTTTTTATTTTTATATATATAAGAAAAGTACAATATATTATTGATTCACTAAAAAAATTCTCATAAATAAATGAGGTCCATGAGTTTGTTAGTATGGGATCCACATTTTAATTCACAATTAGAGGAAACCGAAAAATTATTTGATATTCCAAAATTTGTGTCTCTATTATGTTTAAAGTAATTGTTTTATCTTTTTTCTTTGTTTATAGGAGAAAACAAATAAAAAAATAAAACAAGTACTCCCTCTTGTTCTTATTAAGTGGCTTTTAAGCTAAATTTTTTATATTCCTTTTAAGTTTTCTTTTCAGTTTCTATGCATAAACTTACGTAGTTCTTCCCATCTTACCCAGATTTAATTGAAAGTTATAAGATATAAATAGATGGTAAATTAGTAATCTGATGCCATTCATTGTTTACTGCTTAATATGTGTAAAAAACTTTATTAGGCCACTTAACAAAAATTAAAGGAAGTATATGAGAGTGAGAAGGGAGAATGTCGAGTATGTAAGAAAAAGACGTGGAACCAGAGGCGGAGCCAGGACTGTGACTTCAAGGGGCACAATTATATACCAAATCAAAGTCGACTTGGACCCAAAATAATTACAAAATATAATATCACAATGTATCAAGTCTTAAATAGATACACATAATTAAAGTCTGCTATTTAAAAAGTAACTTATAATAGATATGATGTACAATCATTTTTTCTTGCCTGCGGGTGACAAAGTATTTCTTCGGGATGCCAACTTCTAAAAACACTGCATAATTGACTCAGTTTTGATGTAGAAAAGATCTCTTTTCCAATGTAACGCAATATAGAATCAGAAAGTAAATCATCTCCCATCCGATTCCTCAAATCGGTCTTCACAATATTCATGGCAGAATAGCATCTCTCCGCACTAGCTGTTCCGACAGACAACACTAATATGAGTTCAACAAGTCGATACATCTAACGAAAATTTTTGTCATACCCCAATTCCACCATTTTCTTTGCAAGTGCTCCCATATCTTCAAGATTATCAAACTCCTCATTTGATTTCACATCTTGAATATACATATCAAGTTGATGATCAAGTTCCATCAAATCGGCACTAGGGGTCAAAAAAGTTTTTAGACACAACCACATGCCTACCATTGGCAGAACTTTCCTCGTCCATTTCTACTTGATAAGAAAAAAAAGAGCTTCGTAGTTTTTTACATTCAAATAATGGTTATGCAAACACTTGCACGTGGATTTATTCCACATCTCTTTATCCTGTGGTCTCAGGCGGACTAACAGAATACAAAACACTCAAACTAGTGGAATACAAATGCTATATGCTCAACAGTCTCACAACATATGCAAGCACTTCACATGTCAGCACATCATTTCAACCACTAAGTAATTTAGTTCCATCTCAGCCCAACACTAATCTAATGCCCATGGGATTACATACAACGTTCCAAGATTCCTAAGAAGATTCCCAAGAAACAGACTGGGAAGCAGTAATGGAATCATGTATCCCAACCTACCCAGAACCAAAAGATCCAATTAATGACCCATTAGTGTTTGTTAAACCAAGACCACCTCAAGAATCATGGGATTTTGATGAAGGAACATATTCAGACCCGAGACTGGACACTCTCTCAATGCAAAACATGTCACCAGACTAGAATTCGAGATGAATCTTCAAGGCCCACCATCACAAGTTGTCTGCCATAATGTATAATTTTTAAAGTTTGTACTTTATGCTTTTTGTGTGTGTGGTTTCAATAATTCGACCCTGTGAGCTCTTGTCAGAAATCTTGTTAGTAAGTTGTGTTGGAAAATATCTAGTTTCGGGAAGGTTCTCCTACATCTGTAAAAGAAGACTCGTTCTCAGTTGTAAAATCATCGAACTATCAATAAAAATACTAGTGTGTTTAATAATTATGAGCTTCTAAATTTCCTTCTCTCTCTTGTTCACATCCTAGTTAGTAATCTCAACACTATGTTTTAATATTCTTGTATGGAAACATCTTGTTGATTGAGCAACAGGTTCACCACTTTGCACTCTTCCTTTGCCATAAACAGGCGCGTTCTTGGTGTGAGCTCATATGGGCACGCAGCAACATATATTTGTGTACATAAGCGTGAATAATTTTATGTATTCAAAAAAGATATGTTGGATCCAGGAGTCCAGTTGAAGTGATGAAACATATTTGTAGAAAATAATTGTAATTGTTATATTTCCAATTTTAATTTTTTAATTTGCATATATTGGTTCTTCATGGTTAATACTTTATTTATAGTGTCCTTGTTATAGGGCTGAAGTTTGTGTACTTACAGCAACACCGTGAAAACTTGCATTATGTGCAGTATGGAAATGTAACTCTTCTCATATTAGGATTAATTAATATAATTTGATTAATCAGTTGCCGCGTTTTTGAAAATGTTTTGTTGATTCAACACCGTAAACAGACAGTAGAAAAATATATGACAATCAAGTTTGATAACTCAAGCTCTAGTCTAGATTTTTGTGGTGAAATTCACTATCCTTGCTGGAAATCATATACATGGAAATTGTTTCACGAATTCGCAAGGTTGCAAAACACGGCCTAGACACCTGAGGAAAATCCTCATGTGAGTGAACTAGAAGCAGAGAACGTTTTTCCTGAGCCTTATAGCACGTCTTAAACCACATTGTGGCGCAACACGGAAACATACACTACCAAAATGGTTGAAACAAATCCCGAAGGAAATCCAATGGTAGCCGTTTCCCACGAGAACCAGTCCTTCCAATTTTCACCGCTTTCTCCCCGACACGGAACCTGAATTTGCATTCCACACAATCCTGAATTATTGGCATAAAACTTGGGATCATTTATCCTATCCATTTGAGGACCATTCGGAATACGCCCCTCAAGCTTGTTGTTGCTCACATCCAAGATATTGATCTGCAATAGCTTCCCAAACGAAGAAGGAATTTCACCCGACAAATTGTTGTGTGACAAATCTAAACTCTCCAAATTCTCCAAATCACCAAAGCCTTTTGAGAGTTCATTGTTTGACAAATTGAACGACTTGAGGCTTTTCAGACCGCCTAAACTGTCAGGAATTTCCCCTTCTAATCGGTTGTTTGACAAGTCTAATAGAGTGTAGAGATGAATATTCTGGCTTAAAAGACCTTGCTGCAGCTTCTTCCAGAAGACTTGTAAATCGTTTAACTGATGATCCTGTGAGAAGAAAAGCGAACCGAAGGTCTTGTATGTGATGATGTTAGACGACGAAGAATCGGGATTTCTGATCATCCCTGTGAGATTTCCTAAACTAGGTGGGATTTTTCCACTCAGATTATTGCCAGAGAAGTCTAGTATTTGACAGATTTATCGGGGTTGATCCTTGGAAAAAGTTATTTCTCAGGATCAGTATTCGGAGCGAAGAGAGTTGAGAGACAAGCATGGAAATATCACCGGTAAGTTTGTTGTCATGGATATCAAGATAGTCTAGTTGATTCAAATGGATGAAGTTTTGAGGGAAGAAGTGCGAGAACTCGTTGTTACTCAGCTGCAGAAATTGAGTATTTAGTGGAAAATTCGAAGGCCCGATAATTTATTATGCGAAACATCAACGTATCTCAGCGACGAGTTCAAACTGAAGGAAGGAAACTGGTTTCCAGAAAATCGGTTGCTGGAGAGGTGCAGCAGAACAAGTTTGGACAAATAGGAGATGGATGTTGGTATGGGCCCCGAAAAACTGTTGTTAGACATCATAAGAACTCTCATTGAAACAAAGGTTTCAGGAATTGATCCTGAGAAATTGTTGTTGGAAAGGATTAGAACAACCAACCACTGGTATTGAAACAAGCGAGGCGGAAGAGAACCCGAAAACTTGTTATCTGATAAAATCAAGTATGTCAGTCAGCCAGCCATTCGGGAAAAGTTCCTTCGAGATTGTTTTCACTCAAGTCCAGGAAATAGAAACGAGGCTGATTTGAAATCCAAATGGGAATTTGGCCCGAAATACTGCAGGATCTAATAGACAAAGTTGTGCTCATTGGGATTGTGGTGCTGAAGTTTTTCCAGGAGAGTCTGTTTCCTCCAACATACAGTTCAACCAAGTTATTGAATTCAACAAGCCATTGTGGAATTTCACCAGAGAGCAAATTATTCCCCAAATTGAGATTCTTTAACTGTGACATCTCTCGAAGGGATAGAGGAATTTGGCCCGAAAAAAGGTTGCCATTGAGTTGTAGAACAATGATATTTGAGAGATTACCAATTTGAGCTGGTATCTCCGTTGACAAAAGATTATTTCCCAAATCCAAAAATCGCAAATTGGTCAAACGCAGAAGAGATGAAGGGATTCCTCCAGAAAATTGATTGTCTCTGAGAGTGAGTTGCTACTGAGGTTCCCAATTTCGGCCGGAATTTTCCCACTGAATGAGTTGAAACCCAATGAAAGACTCTGCAAACTGGGAGCTGGTGCAGCCTTGAGATCTAAGGAGCGGATTGAATTGTTGGTTAAATCAAGAGTCAAGGAAAACAACTGTGAAGAAAGGGAACCATTGAAACGATTGTAGTGCATTAGAAGGCGCACAAGATTAGACAATCCGGGTCCAGAGATTTCGCCATGAATGGCATTATTAGAGATGTCTAGAATGAGTAGCTGCTGCAGTTGAATGAGGAGAGAGACAGACGGGTGACACGTTGGCCATCACAGGAGACATTGGCAGCAATCAGAAGTGGAGTTCCAAGATTGAAGGACTGAAGAAGAAGAATTGGCCAAAACAAGAGCTTTGAAATGGAGGAGAGCTTGTTTCTCGTTTTGAAGGCAACAACAGTGAGTATATGCAAACAAGCAATGAGTTCAATTTGCTCTTTCTTCTGATGCATTTGACTTATAGCTTGCTAGGGTAGAAATTACTTGTTCAACTTTCAAATTGAAAATGACATAATTTAGTTCTCTAATAATAAGTTCAACTCAACAGGCATAAACTAATCCAATTCTGTATCAGAAAACGTAGTCTAATTGTTCACCTCTACAATAAAATAAAATTGAACTTTCTTCCATAGCGTGGAAAAATGCGACTTTTCTACGTCATAGGATATCTCCGAAAAACCCATTTTCCAAGCATGTGTGTGAAGTTTATAGTAAAAGTGTCCCTCCGTAAAGCAACCGTTCTCACACTCCAGTCGCCGGAAATAGCCGGAACCCATCAGAGAATATGGACGGCGCTTCTTTATATTGCAATTTGTTTCAAATCCCATAGAAGAAGATGACAAGTTGGAAAAGACGAAAATGGCCTATAAAACACGAGTCCTTTCATAATTTCACCTAATTGCATCTTTAAAACGCCTCCAACTTTATATATATGTGGGGCCGTGTTAATACTAAATAGAGTTAAGAGTAATAATGTTTCCTTCCAATTTATGTTATAATTTTGTAGAAAAAACGTTATTCCCTTGTTCTTCAATAATCTCGCAAACTTTCAATGGCAATTCTTTATTAATTATGCAATTACAAACCTTTAATTTTTCATAATTTCTAAAAGAATTGTCGGCTTTTATTTCATATTTCATTGAATAAGTTGTTTTAACCCCTGTGTAAAATATATATCTAGATTGATAGAATTGATAAATTAAGATAAATATGATTAAAATATAATTTTGTTGTCTTTTTTATTGATAAATTTACTTGAAACATTTTAAACTTTCGTCTAATGTTATCGATTTGCTTTGTCTGAGTACCCCCAAACCGAACACCCTAGCTCCGCCACTCGGGGGAGGGTTTCTGGTAGACATGGTCACAGTTCCGGAACCGTCGGTTCCGGTTCTTGGTTTTAATAAACCTAAACTTAAATCTTATATATCCGGTTCCTGCCGGTTCCGGTTCCAATTCCGGTTCTCAACAGTTTCGGTTCCGGTTCCACTTCCGGTTCAAACCTTAATATATGTTAAAAATTTGTTATTATATATTTAAATTTTAGTAATCCGGTTCCATCCGGTTCCCCGGCTCATACTTTCACAAACCTAATTATTTACTCGGTTCTTGATGGTTCCGGTTCCATTCAGTTCCACGGTTCCCAATTCTATTTGGTCATGTCTAGTTTCTGGAGCTTAGGGTGGGATTAATCAGGGTCTAGGTGAGGTCTGGACTTCGACGTAGGTGGAGTTCATTTTATTATTGTATATTATATTTTTCATATGTATTGAGATTATGAATTCAATTATAAGCTGAATGAGATAAATTTAATTAAAAAAATAATTTGTAATATTATAAAATATTAAAATCTATATTTGAAACAATGTTCGAAGAACAACTAGATGTTAGTTAAATGGTAAAAACATTATTATTTGTGATATATAACAAATCATTTCCCATTTTACGATTCAACATGCGAACTATATTGTCAAACTATTTTAATGTACATAATTTTTTTCCAACAAAACTACTTTTTTTATGTGTAAAAAGATTTAAAATACGTTTATTTTAAATATTGATATCTTTAAAATTAGTCCCTACCTAGACGGAAAAAATCGGATTAAGCGGTGCTAGGCGGCGTCTAGGCAACACTAAATTGGTCCAAAGCTTGGGAGCGCCCTAAGAGCCCAAAATCGGGCAGAAAGCCCAAAAATAGCACATAGACGGAGTTAGACGGAGATTTTTAAAACGTTGGGTTCAACCCATTCATTTGTCTTTTTTAGGGATAATTACAAAAGATAACCTATATTTTGACCAATTTTTTTTATAAAGATAATTGTTATGTTTTTTTTGTTAAAATTGAGTATGTTTTTTTCGAAAATTAATAATAAAGGTTTATCAATACTAAATTATGTCACTAAATAGGGTAATTATATTCATGAGACTAAGGAATTTTATAGTTTGGTTAATAAAAATATAATACACATTATTGAAAAATTTTGAATTTTTTAAGAAAAGTAAATATTTTTCAAAAAGTTTTTATTTTGCTATTAATACATGGTCAAATGCATCAATGCGTCTTTAATTCAGCACTTCTAACAAGTTGTCACCCTCAAAGTTTAAAAAATTTAAAAA
Organism: Euphorbia celastroides; assembly: GCA_948291685.1. Lineage (NCBI taxonomy): Eukaryota > Viridiplantae > Streptophyta > Magnoliopsida > Malpighiales > Euphorbiaceae > Euphorbia > Euphorbia celastroides. The sequence continues at coordinate 7,853 of CAOJBJ010202173.1, forward strand.
AGGCCTATTACTTCATCATGTTAGTAAAAATAAACTAGCTAAATCCTTTAACGCAACTAAATCACTCACATACTAAAGAGTGCATAATACACGACCGCTGCATATAAAACAATTGAAAGCCAAACCAATTGAAATTTTACCTGTGACATAAGCCATAAAAATTTCAAAAAAGTAATAAGTTCAAATTCAAATTTTTTCTTACAACTATACAATCTTCTCGAAATGGACTCTTAAATTTGGCCAAATACATCACCTTGAACTTGGCACACAAATAGTCTACTATCCCGCTAAACTTTGAAAAAGTCATCTCAATCCCCTTAATAGACATGACCAAATAGAACCGGGATCCATGAAACCAAAATGAAACCGGAACCGGAACCGAACTGGATGAAACCGGTACCGTCAAGAACCGGGTAAATAAGGTTTAAGTTTAGATTTGTGAAAATATGAACCAGAGAACCGGATGGAATCGGTTTGGAACCGGCGGTTCCAATTAAATATTATTTTAATTAACATAAAAATTTATGTTTTTAACATATTTAAGAAACTATTTTGTTTTGTAACATATATTAAATGTTTAAAACTAATAATTACTAAGATTTAAATATATAATATTAAATTTATAACATATATTAAGGTTTAAACCGGAACCGTTGAGAACCGGAATCGGAACCGATCGGAACCAGAACCGGAACCGACGGGAACCAAATATATAAGGTTTAGATTTATATTTGTTAAAACCAAGATCCGGAACCGTGGCCATTTCTACCCCTTAATTTGTCAAAAATAACCAACTTGCCTCCTTAAACTTTGAAAACTGCACCAATTTACTCCCTAAATGGTATATGTCAAATTTTGATTGGTGATTGAAAAATGGCATCTTTGTAAATTCAATCTAACAAAAAATTGACCCGTGATATTTAGGGACAAGCTGAAACACTTTGACAAATTTAAGAGATTTGGAGGACTTTTTTAAAATTTAGAAACAATAGACTATTTGTACCAAATTCAGGTGCTTATGATATATCAAGCCCTTAAACTTTTACATAGTTCACCAAAGCCAATAAACAAAACCCATTTTGAATTGTCCATATCAACAACACCATTTTGAGTTGTCTTTATAATCAAGCCAGTAAAAAAACCCTTGTATCGTAAATTTAGGGCGACATAAGATATGAAAACCCTTGTATAGTAAATAAGGTTTACCCTTATGGGAATAGAGTTATGTTGAAAGGGATGACAATTGAATTTGAATGCAATCAATATTCTCATATCATATCCATTCCAAATCCATTATATTTGAGATCCATAGGATATGGATTGGATTTGGATCTTCCAAAAAGATATGGATTGAGTATGACTCATATATGGATCATACAAGTATATGGATACATGAAATCTAACTAAATTATATTTTGAGGTCCAATTTATGTAAAAAATAAAAAAATTCCAAAAAATCATGAAAAATCTGAAAAATAAAAAAATAAGTTTTGTATAAAAAAAATTTTGAAAATAATTTTGGAAGTTCCTGAAAATGCGAAAATAAATTTTAGGGTCTGGTTTCGAAAAAAATATTTTTCTAAAAAAATCACAAAAAATCTGAAAAATAAAGAAAATAAGTTTGGTACAAGAATTTTTTAGAAAATGTTTCGAAAAAGTCTAAAAATATGAAATTACAATAAAAATCAAATAATCCAAATCAATTAGATTTAGAGACATGAACACTAAAACTATAGATTCAGATGAATATGGATTGGATATGGATGTTATGGTATTAGAATGGATTTAGCCATATCCAATCCCTAGTTAAAACTGTAAACTCCTAAACTCTTGAACAAATAGTCAAAATTTTGAATTAGGATTGCAAAATTGAATTAATTAAAATTAACTGGCCCACGAACTTATGAACTTCGACCTGAGTCTGGGCTATGGAGGCCGAGTTGGTGGAAAAGACTCCACGGCAGCAGTTGAGACCGGCAGGGAGATGAAACGAAGAGAGTCTGAGAGGGGAAAAAGCGATGAGAGGGATATGTGATTCTTTTTATTTAACTTTCTAACCATATACTCTCTTGATAAGTCAACTTATTTTTTTATTTCTTTTTCTGTAGGCTACATTTTGGCATTTAGACAACCTCTAAACTGCTTGATATTCTAACACATACTGCTTTGGAGAGCAATTTCAATTGAAATTCTCATTAGAACAGCGGAAATTCTTATGGAAGGCAACACTTGTAACAAAACCTCTGTTTTACAGGCACCTCACAAGCAATCCAAATACATCCTTATTGAACCCGAAATATTTATTTCCACAAGCTCAAACCGGTCGCTTTCTCAAGCTTCCCAGCCTCTAAGAACAGTAGCTCTGGCAACTCGGTTAACCCCTAATGTGAAGGCTCCCATCCGAAGATCACAGTTATGCGCCTTGCACATTTCTTTCACCGCCTTGAGTCCCTTGTTCATGTATGTCTTCAGTTCATTGTTCACTTTCTCTTCTTCCCACATGAACCCCTGAATGTTCTGCACCCACTCAAAGTAACTCACCGTAACTCCCCCTGAGTTTGCATATATATCTGGCAGAATCACCACTCCTTTTTTCGACAAAATCTGCACATGAAACATCAACCGTTATTGCATTTTCCATATAGAAAGCAAAAGCAGCAAAAACCAACCTCATCGGCCTCTGGGTCTGTTGGATGGTTCGCAGCTTCAATGATGAATTTGGCTTTGATATCGTTTGCATTGCCCCTTCAGCCAGAGCAGAGACCAATTAGTGCAACTATTACCGAAACAATTCGGGATCCTATAATATAATTAGAAAATAACGAACCTGTTGATGACACCGCCGAGTGCTGCGGGAATGAGAACATCACAGTCTTCCACTAATATCGAACCGGCATCGATTGAATCTGCACCGTCAAATCCTTTGACACCCTTTTGTTCTTTGGTGTGTTTGAGCAGGCTCGGAATATCGATCCCATTTTTGTTCTTGATGGCACCAGTTATGTCGCTCACAGCGACAACCTTTCCGCCTTGCTCGTGAATCAGTTGAGCAGCCCACGAACCCACGTTCCCGAAACCCTGAGATCAACCAAATCTACTAGCATTAACATGCAACAATCTCGCTGATTCGATCAATAAAGGTACTAGTACCTGTATGACAAACCGTTGTCCAGATATGGATTTTCCATGCTCGTTAAGCAGGGCTTCCGTTGCGAACAGAACTCCTCTTCCAGTGGCGGCGTCTCTTCCAAGAGATCCCCCGAGATCCTAATTTTCATGATAAACATCAACACACAAAAACATCATTAAAAAAAAAACGCAATTCAATGTATGCTTACAATAGGTTTCCCAGTGACAACAGCAGGAGAATGTCCATGGAATTTCGAGTATTCATCTAGTATCCAGGCCATGGTCTGTAAAAGCAGGATACAATAATTATATAGAACGATTTCTAACGGTTAATCTTAAAAGTGTTGTTTGGATGGATGGAAACCTGAGGACCGGTGCCCATATCGGGAGCAGGAACATCAATGTGAATGCCGATTAGATCGTGTATCTTTTGAGTGAAAACTCGGGTTAGTCTCTCCAGCTCAGAAATGGACAGATCGCTCGGATTGCAACCAATTCCGCCTTTAGCCCCTCCATAAGGGATATTTGCAACAGCCGTCTTCCATGTCATCAACTGTGCTAATGCATTCACCTCATCCGGATCCACCTGTATAAACAAATTCATTATATTGTATCATCAAATCAGCATTTGGTTCCAAATACAAGTTTGTACCTCAGGGTGGTATCTGATTCCTCCCTTCATGGGGCCTCTGGCATTGTCATGTTGAACTCTAAACCCGACAAAGGAAGCCAATGTACCGTCGTCTTTTGGTATTGTGCATTCTACCTGCAAGTTTTTTCCATTTAATTTGCAGAGCTTGATTGATAAAATAGCCAAGAAATACCTTGATTTCTCTGAACGGGATTAGCAAACTCCTCTCGAGCTTCGAGTCCAATCCCAGCAGCCGAGCTGCCAGCTTGAAGTTCCTATTGGTGGCCGCTAAAGCATTCATGTTTTCAACAACTGCGAAGATAATTAACACTTATCCCATTTACTACGACTACATCATCCATTTATAAGCGTGAAAGTCAACTTAATACGGTAAGAAAATTCCTAAAAAAACTAGTTAACGTGTTTCCACATACATTAAATGTCAATTAAGATCAAAGACTCTCAGAAAATTGTATATTATTCAAAGATAAGAAGCTGCACATGGGCATGACTAGACACAATCCTCATAAATATGATCGTATTATATAATTTAAAAAGCATTATTTTGTCTGCTGGATACATGATATATATCTAATTGTACTCATCAAATGGATAAAGTTTATTATGATCCGAAATGCTCTTTCATATTCTAGTCGAAGTTTTATTAGGACAAATTTAACTAGAATTTTAAGCAAATTTTTATATCTTGATTGTATCCTCATTTATTGTTTCAACGTTGGCCGTGATAAGTTTTCTACAAAAATGCAATTGTGAAATTCAAAGATGAATGCAGATTTGTTTCAGTTCCACCAAGATAATAATACATGTCAATAAAAAACTATAATAGTAGTATTGCATAATGGATGTAATTGCTTTGATATCTAGAGTTCTAATTCGATTCCAAGCAAGCATGACCAAGATATCATATTTTTAGTTACAATGAATGTACATTCAGAAATCTGATGTGTACCCGAAGATTCTCTCTATTAAAAAAAAAAAGATAAGGACAATTTGTGCTTCCTCTACTCTTTCAGGCAGCCCCAAGGCTAACTAAAATTAAAATTTACCGTAACAAGTTGGAGTTATATGAGAACCCTTATTTTTCAGGAGTTTAATGAAAACGTGAATCATGGGTTTAATTAACTATGATGACCTTTTTAAATAGGGCGGTACTGCTTATACAAGCATTGAATCACCAAAGATTCATACGGATAAAACCATAAATAAAATAATGCGTTTTCTTTTACTTGTCAAATCTGGTGGCATATATGTTTCTAATTCACAGTCTTTCTTTTTTCCTTAAAATTAAAAGAAGTGTTAGATTCATTTTTGTTGGCTTGGACAGTAATTCAATAGCATAGATTAATAAAAATTGAATTCATAGAGAGTAAACAAATTTGCTTCTTTTTTATGCTAATGTTCATAAATGGAGATATTGGAATCTGAATTGGATGCCATTTGCCAAATAAAAGAACATAACTAATTCAAAAAAATACATAAAAATATAGATTATGTACGGAGAAGAAATAAGAAAATAGTTAGGTAGAACTAAAGTCAATTTCCATATGCATAGTCTAAAAAAGCAAGCAAAACCACACTTTTTTTTGTCTGTTTCAACAAAGAAGAAAAACAAATGATAAGAAGAAAGAGTAGAATTAAAAAGAAAAAATACCAAGAGTTGGGTATGAAATTGAAGCAGACTAGTCCAAGTATGAGGTGAACTTCAACTAATGAAGCTGCAAATAAATAGGGAAAACAACGAGAGAGAATCTGATTGTGGAAGAGGAACAAAATCGAAAAATGGAATAAGATGTTGGGCCAATTGGACATGCTTTCACTTTATCTACTGAGAGCAGCAGAGAACAAGAACATGATGCTCTCCTCCTCCTCACTTACTTCGCTCACAAGCCATCAAACTCATCTTCCATTATCTTTATCCCACCTTTCTAAATAAAATTTGGTTCTACGCAAAATAAGTTTAGGCTTAGCACATCTTTCGAAAAAAAAGCAAAGATTAGCAAACACCACTCATCCACTTAAACGGAAAAAACCCCACATCTTTTAACTAGAGGTGTTCACGGACTGAGCCCACTTAAAGGGCGGCTTTTAATATAAAGCCCGGCCAGAGCCCGAGCCCATAAACACCCGAAATTCTATGGGCCGGATTTGGTTTTTATATAAATACCCGAGCCCTCCCCGACGAATAAAAAATTTATTTATTTTATATTTTAATATCATATTTAATAGTTTATATGTTAATTTTAATATTAATTTACTAAATTATTAACTATAATTTTAAGAATTATATTATACTATATATTTAGATGTAAAATTTATATAGAATTTTATTTTTTTATAATTTATTTAACAATAAAACAAAATTATTAACGGGTCTTAGGCCGGGCTTGGGTTTGACTTCATAAACCCGGCCCGAGCCTGGCCCTCGCCCGAAGTCTTAAAAATGGGCTTGGGTTGGCATTTTTAACCAAAAGTTCGACCAAGTCCGGCCCGAAACCGGTCCGGCCCCTCCGGTGAACAGGTCTACTTTTAACTAAGGCCAAATGCATCAATCGACTTTTTAAGTTGGCATGAAAAATCTAGTGTCACCCTCAAGTTTCATGAGTTACACTTTATTCCTTAAAGTTGGTAAAAGTAGACTAACTTATCCTCTCAATGTCACATGTCAATTTCTGGTTGGTTTGACTTTTTAAATATTTCATTTTTTTTATTTTTCGAATCATAAGATGCCACGTGACAATATGGGGAGATAAATTGGCTCACTTTCATTAACTTGAAAAGGTAAAATGTCTCTCATGAAAATTAAGGGTAATACTAAACTTTTCGTACCAAGTTTCAGAACTAAATTTTGTATTGACCTTTAATTATTTGAATGAAAAGAAAATAATGAAGCAATACAAAAAATTTAAGTAAACTTTGACAACTAAATCATGAAAAAAAATCTTAACTCATGAGGGAAACGACGTCATGGAAATAATTAGCTAACCAAAAGTTGGGCACGTCGTCCCACCAACACAAATATGTGTCATAATTCGCACCCAAAAACAATGTTCTTAGAGACATAGAATAGTCCGACGTGGATTACAAATTCCTCATTTTTTGGCTAATGGAATCCTACCTAATACCCATATGTTCCCTTTCATCAATTTTCTTTTCTTTTCTTTTTGGTTAAACTTATTTTCACAAGTCAATTGGGTTTTCACATGTAGACCAGCTAAATTGTATAAAATGGAACTTTTCGGGCAAGTATGGATTACTTTTTCAAAGCGTTGTTTCAGCATTTTTTTAGTTTTTTTAGTAACGACAAATCTAAGTATAGGAAAAATAATGTCAAATTGCCGCCATTAAGTAGTGTTAAGAGTCGAATTTGGCGTTTGAAGGCAATTATATTGCTCTAGTGGAAATTTGTGAAAGAAGCTTTGAAAATGGAAAATAATCCAAGCAGTCCTAAATCACTACTACTTCTCACATTGAGTTAGTGGTGGAGTTGTCACCATTTGCATGACCAAAGTGATGATAATGAAATTTATAATATCAGGTCACGATAATATTTTGCAATGATTTTAAGTGTTGTCTGGAGATTATTTTTTAACACAATTTTTTTATCTAGTATGACAAGATAGTGATCAAAGGTGATCAAATTCAAGGAATTATTTCCACCAATTACATTCTTTTGTTTCTTTATTTGACTCTATTTTGGATTTTATATAGTATAGAACATCAATTTTCCATCAGTTGCATTTTAAGGGCAATAACTTGTGATCAAATCGTTCAAATTATTAGAAGCAATAAAATCTAACAATGGGATGGTGAGTGGGAATTGCAAGTAGCTCTTTGACTTGTGTACATATGCAGCATCCTCTACTCCACAGGATAAAATGTAGGGTGGGAAGAGAAATAGTGCTTTAATAAAGCACCATTTTTTACGGTTGAATTTAGTATTTGTTATAGTTTCACCCCGTGTGGTATCGTAGCAGTACTAAATTTTTTTTTTATAAATTACTTTTAGTTTTTTAAAAAAATTATTTATCAATTAATTTTTATTTTAACAATTAACTTTTTCAGTGTATTTTATTAATAATTTAGTTTATAATTCTGTTGGTTTTTATTTTGTATTATATTGTAATTTAATGTGAAGGATAAGAGATGCAACATTGTTGCAACACCAGATTGTAATGTAAATAAGAATTCAGTGTTGAAAATGAGGTGTTTGGGTTAGGAATGTCTTAATATCCATATGCCATCAATGAAAACAATAGTTGTAAGTCTTAAACTTGGGAATTTTTAGGGAGGACCTCGGTTTTTTTTCCTCTATATATTGTTCATATCTCCTAGGGACTGATTAATTTAATTAAAAATAAAAAATGAGTGGAGCCACATTAAAAGGGAGCTACAAATGAGGGTTTTTTTTGTACCGGATTCATTACAAAAAACGCCCTTAAACTTCTATTTATATTTTGGTTTTCCTATTTGTAGTTGATCGCCGTATGGAAGAAAAAAGGGGAACCGTACGATTAACAATTTAAAGGCCCTTGAAATAGTTTCGCATCTTGAATGAAATTTATTAAAAGAAGTAAACCTAATATAAATTAGGTTAACTTGAAAAAAAGTATAACGCAGTTTAAGTAATTTTCAAAAGGAGTTATAGAGAATTATAGGTCACAAGAAGGATCACAATGAATTTCTATAAAACTTAAAAAACATACCTTGTGGTTTCGTATTTTTGCAAAAACATGTCTATGGTTTATTTTTTGCAAAAACATATTGTTGATCCCGTAAGCAATTTTATAGATATGTCAGAGGTGGGGTGAATAACTACTTTTCATTTGAGTTGATTTGATGCAGTCGTTTTTTAGTTTTATCCCTTAGAGTCCCTCTCTGAGCAGCGAAAATTAATCTTTGATGATGCTGATACTCACACTGAGATATTTATCTCAGAGAGCTTATCAGAGCTTTTAGTTTATGTTTTAATATATGTGCTCACTAATATATCAGTGTCGCTAAGAATGATATGAGTTAGAAGAATCCACAGTAAGAAAATATCACCAGCGAGATTTTATCCTGGTTCAGGAACCTGTGCCTACTCCAGTCTTCGGATACCCTCTCCGAGCTTTAATCCACTAGTGTCTCCTTATCAGCGGAGAAGCCTTCTTACAGAGTTTTCCAAAGATTGAGTACTCTCCTCTTTCTCCTATTCTCTAACCCAACTGTTGGATACCCTTTCCAACAATTCACTCAGTTTTTAAGAAAATTTATGGAATTTTCTTCCCACAGATTGTGAAAAGAAATTACAACAGATTTAAAGATTCTAACTGCAGCTTGGTAATTTTCTTAGATGTATAAGCTCTTAAGACTTTGTTGGAAATTTTGCTTTGAGACGAGATTTGAACAGAGATTTGACTTTGCAAAAAAAATTCCTTTGTGCTTTGTTTCATCTTTGATCCTTCTTTTATAGCCAAAGGAAATATTACTGTTGTTTTTAAACGTTCGAAAGTTTCTAACTAAAAGTTTGAGATTTCTACCTGTTACTAACAACGATAATATTTGATTTGAGGCTTCTCTGTTTTGGAGACTTGGTCTTCTGCATTTTCTGAATTTTAAAGCTTTGACCTTGAGATGTTGAATTTTGATTGGTGTGGTATTTCCCAAGGTTCCCTTTTTACCTGAAGTAGGTACTGCGCGATTTCTGAGTGTCAGGTGCGTCATTCCGTGTTTGCTTCGCGCCTCCTATGTTTTTCAGAATGCATTAAATGCGTGCTTGTCTTTTCTTCAGACCGTATTAAATGCGTTGTCCTTTTGTCGGAAGTAGCCAACTGTTTCGCACATTGAATACCTTCGCACAAAATGGGAACACAAAGTTCAGTAAACATGAAAAGTTGCAGTTGACATGAGAAACATGTGTCCTCATGTTCACGGAGACTGCACCGTAAATAAAATTAAAATGGATGATCCAAGTATCATCGTTTCTCATCCTAACACCATTTTTCTTAAGAAAA
>CAOJBJ010202637.1:0-10400 GCA_948291685.1 Euphorbia celastroides
TATATATATATATATATATATATTTATTTATTTATTTATTTATTTATTTATTTATTGTTAATTTCATATCAAGTAAACATATATAATAGTTATCAATTAATCTTTAATCAAGTAGTAGACCTTCCAATGTATTGACGGAAGGTCTTGGGTTCGAAACCCAGCCTCTTCAAAAATTTATTAATTATTAAGAAAACATATATATGATAGTTTGTCATATACATATTGTAGATGTAATATGTATACAATATTTCGTATAATTTACACATTTCAAAGATTTTGTATAATTTATAGATACTATGAAAATAATCAAGTTTCGGTTATTTTCCACTACTCAATGGTTTGGATCTAACGGTTTTCGGGTTTTTCCACCCAATTGACATCACTAGCTATGTTGTATTTGTAAGGAAATGAACTGGATTTGACTTAAATTAAAACTCAACAATTTAAAGTGAACTAAATAGAAGTTAAAATAAAGTAACCTTACTGTGATCCTTCAAATGCATAAAGAAACATGCTTTAGAACTAAAAGTATAGACATTCAATATATAATATATACACATATATCTGAAGTACTCCAAATTAAATTGTAGTAAAGCTCAGATAACTTAATTAGCAACGGATTATAAAGAACAATAACCAGAACCAAACTAAAAATATGCTTTGGAACGTAATTTCACATTGAAATAATAATTTTTTGTTGCCATGGTATAACTTTATAACAGTGCTGAACTAACTAAAGACTGTTCAAAAGAGCCTTAATTTACATGAATTATATGATCCGCATTATAAAAAAAGAGTAATTATATGTGCCATTAAGCATGGTTAGGACTTAGGACTACAATGACACAAAATCAAATTAACAATACAATTTTACTTAATTAATTATCCAGCGATGATAATTAGAAAATAACTTGAGATTTATGCATAATCAACTACCACCACAACCACCTCCTCCGCCACAAGCACTGCCGGAGACAATGGAAGTTCCAGCAGCGGCGCCGGTGAAAATGAGAAAGCCGCCGTCTCTTGTCCTTGGTTTGACTTTAATGGCGGGTTTCGGGTTGGGGCTGGTGGCCGGAGCACCCTAGGGTGGCTTTTTTTTGTGGTTTCTCCACTAGAAACAGATCGTATTTACCGGTTTACTTTGTTGTTCTATATAATAGAAGAGAGGAGAAGGGAAGAGTTATTGAAGAGAAGAAAGAAGAAAGTCAGTTAGGGTTACTGATTGCTTAAGAAATGTGAAATAGGAAATGTAAAACAACTTAACATGTAAGCAGCATATACATATTACACGTTGTAGTTACTGCATTAAACTAAATAGAAGTTTGAAACTATAACCTTAATACGATACTTGAATTGCATAAAGAAACATAATGCAGAATTACTTTCACTCCAAACTAAATACTGATAAAGCTCATAGATCTTAGCAACAGTTACAAGGAACAACTAGAGAATTATAACTTCTAATTAATACATACACACACACAAACAGGCCGCCTAATATTCACTTCAACTTTACCGGCGGCGGCGGGTTGAGGGTTGGCCTTGGGTTTGTTGTTTTCCCGGTTTCTCCACCACCAGAAACAGCCACCGGTTTGCTTGGTTTTTGTTCCATTGAGGAGTTTTGTTGCGTTTGTGTTGTGAAATAGAGTAGCTAGTTAAGGACTGTGATATATATATATATAGTACAGATGCAACATTATTTGGCTCTCATTCAGGATTTTAATTGGTTTTCTTTTTTAGACTTCATTTGTTTTTCTGTGCAAATAATAGCATTTATGCAATTGCATTATGTGAACACAAGAAGAAATTGCAGAGTTGGGGACCCTTCAAATATATTTGGAAATAGGTCGTGTGAACTTGCAGAGTTAGGTTATTTTTTATAGCCAAATTCACAAATTTAGGACCAACTAAAACCATGAGCACCCCAAACAACCCGCTGGATTGGTTTTGAATCATGAATCTTGAAATAATTCAATTCGTTGTTTTATAACTTTTGGAGAACATATAGAAAAGAAGCATAAGTGATAGTGGTTGGAAAATTTTGAAAATATTCTTTTAATATTTAATAAATTTTTGAAAATGCTGAGTTTCGAATCAAGACCTCCACCTCCCAAAGCTACACCTTTGGTGATTAATGAACACAAGTTTAACATAAACATCATCAACTTAATAAACATATCAAAACTCAATTTTTATATGAAGGAACAAAGTAATTTGAAAACAATGGTTGATTATGCAAAGATTAAGACATAAATTACTTGATTGCTATTTTTAGAGTGGGTTTGTGGACCACTGCTTCAATTACTATTTTTGTCCCTAACTATTCTTCTCTACTGAAACACTCATGTTCCTACATTTCAACCTTCTTAATTACCATTTATTAGCAATGCGTAACCATTTTTCCTACAATTATTGTGTTTTCTTCCCACTCCTAAAATACAATAACACCAATTCTTGGCAGCATTTCAATTTCAAGATTCTTTGCAAAATTCAATTCGTTGTTTTACAACTTTCGGAGGATATATGTGATATTAGTTTGAAAATTTTGAAAATATACAAGTTAAAACTCTCGGTATTTTACAAAATACTTCCTTTTCATTCGTTGTATTCATATTTGACGGTAATCTTAATAATATCTCTTCAATTATAGTATTTATTTAAAGGGATAAAAGTTTGTATTAGTAACATTGATATATTGGTCCTAAGGTAGAATTTATTCATCTGAACTTTAATTAATCGGAGCCCTGACAATGTAGGTGAGTGGTTGATATATGTGATGATGTTACTTGAAATGTTAGTAACTGATTCAGGCAGTAAAAGTAATTAATGAAGAGTGTTTTTACTTTTATTTGTAATATAGCACCAAATAAAATTAATTGACTTTGTAATTGATATGGGAAATTCTTTACATGTGAATAAGCTCACGGTTACCGAATTCAGGTACATGATCTTTCATTTGTGATTAATGAACACAAGTTTGAAAATTACCGACTTAATAAACATAAAGAACACAATCACACAACTTTGGAGAATAGAAAGTCATCAAATCTCAAGTTTCATATGAAGGAACAAAGTAAATTTGAGAACTATGGTTGATTAGGAGGTAGATTAAGACAAAAATTACTTGAAATACCATAATTTGAAGCAAAAAAATCAAGGAAGTAGCACAGACTGAAATTATTTTGAATAAATAAAATTTAAATGTTTAAGTTGCTGGTGGTCCAAAATTTTCTGTTTTGTTTAAAAAGACAAGGCAAGTGAAGTTGGCAAACCATAGTCTTTTCAGCAAAACATATTGTCAATATCAGCAGCACATTTTAAGTAACCTAGCATGAATGAATATTAAATTTATCATTAATTTGTTTTCTACAAGAATTTTTTTATTATTTCTATATATGCGGCAGAGGTAAAATTAATGATCTCGTATAGTCATTATTATGGATGGCAGTTTCTACCACCGATAATCCATCTTCGAGATTTTCATTTTTGGGTTACCGTAGTTGTTAATTGTGATCTTTTTGAACGAGTTTCAAATAAACTATTAGTTCGGTTTTAGACTTGAATGGAGTTCAAAACAAAAAAATAATTCTGTAAACATTCGTGTATTACTTCAAAAGTTAGTTCATGGAATTATGATCGTTACACTAATGTAATGATTTCTTTATGCTCATTGCCAATGAAGAATTTCAATAATTTCAAAATTTATTTTATGAAACTACACCTATCATATTAATAACAAAATTTTATACCAATTTTGTAAGAAACTCGATTCATTTTATGAAATTTGCATTGACAGTACTATTTGAAATAAGATATTTCTTAATGATTTTCCTATCAAATTTGCTATTATGGGTTCAATAAACTGGGTTATGAAGTCAATTAATTGGGAACTCATTAACAACAACTTATTTTATTGAATCTTATTAATTTTTAGTCAAATGTTGGTTCTATACTGAGCGAAATGATTTATTTTTATTTATTAATGGAACATGTCCGTTGAATCTTAGTTCTACTGGATTTGGGTGTAATTGAAGTGTCACTGGATCTTGCTTTTGCTCTTAAACTTTGCACAAACTTTGCTCATATTCTAATCAATCGAAGTATCGTATGTTTCTAAGTTTTCAAGGTTAATTATAAATGTTAAGTATGCAAGGCTAAGCATTTTTAACCATTTTCAGACAAAAAAAAAATAGTCTAAAGTTATGTGTTGGTTGAAATTCCATATGTTCTAAGGCAAGGCTAAGTTTGTTTAAATAGTGGATCTTCAATGCTTTAATTTATAGTCACATATGTTATCAAAAAAATATAACTACTACATATGATACTTTTCCGGGTTGAAATTTTGTTCCCAAGGTAGTTCCGCCCTCCCTTCTTGAAAATTGATAACAATCAAAGGTCCAAAAGAAAGTTGAGCCTAAATTGGAGCCCAAAGCCATATCCTAAATTGGAGCCCAGAAATTTCATTTCTCTATTATATTACTACTGTGTCTTGAATCACTACACATTTTTCATTGTGTTAGAAAGTTGAATTTTACTTTATTACATGATTGTATGGTGTTGCTCTGAATTATTATATTACTAATATGGCTCACTATATCAAACTATAAAATCGATTTAAACTAATGTTGTAGAGTAAAACTAAAATATGAACAAATTTTATGTTTTTGATTTAGAGTCTCACCATGATATTTTTTTATTTATTTTACGGTGGTAACAATTCATGCTTTTCTTCCTACAAATTTCGAATTTTTACTGTGATATTTGGAAAATATAAATAATAACAATTATTTTCCTTTGAAAACAATAAATACAAAGTTTGAATTATTAATAATTCAGTAACCCATTTGTAGTGATTTGATATTTGTTTTAGGAATGAGAATTTATCTATTCAATTGTGCTGAACTCCTAGTGTTCTTAAAACACCTGTACAATCAGATGGAAGTGACCTGTAAACGAACATAATCGAGCTAAACTTAATTTAAACATTGATCATTAAAATTTTAATTGGTTCAAGTCGAATTTGAGTTATATCAAATTGAGCTCGAACTAGAGCGAGTTCAGTGGGCCCACAATATTTTCATCGTCATTTTGATGAGCTTAAGTTAAGCTTTTAACTCAACTCGATATATGCCATTACACATTTAAAATATTTCATCTAATTTATAATTACTTTGACCTCTTATCATATGTAATTAGTTTTTATTATATATCAAATGAATAAATATGATAGTTTGTTATACACATATTGTAGATATAATAGATGAAGAACACATTTTTTTTAAAGTCAAATGCATCGAGACTTCTTTAAAGTTGTCTCAATTTACCCCTCGTCCCTCTGAATTTTCAAGTGTGTCTCTCGCTCACATGAATTTGTCTAAACGAAACCTCCGACCCCCTTAGAGCTGACATGGCGCTGATGTGTCAATATTTTAAAAAAGTAAGAGAGTGAAACCCGTTTGCCCATTTAACTTACCCATTTACCCGACATACCCATTTACCCACTCCGGCGACACCACCACAACCGTACTTTCTCCAGCAAATCAACAGACAATCCCATGCCATTTTTCTGCAGAAGCTAAAGAAATCTAATGAATAACCTTGAAGCTCCAATTTTATGGGGGACACAAATTAAAAGTTCATTCAAAGGCAAAACCAATAATGTGCCTAGTTTTGCTTTTCTGTTCCAATCTTACCAAAAACAAATAATCAAAATTGGTTATCAAAAGTTATTTCAAAAGATAAAGAATAATGACCCGAAAGGATGAAAGAGCCGTCGCCGATAAACACACTGTCCCCTCCAGAGTTGATAAATCTTCAGTCTCAGAATTAAGGTCCGACTTCGAAATTCCGGTGAGGCTGAGTTGAACTCTGTAGCACGGACACGAGCAAAATCACGGTGTAAGCAAGATTGGAGTAGGGTATTGTAATCCGTCGCCATAACTCAATTGATGACTTTTCTGTTCGGAATAGAAATTGTCGGTGGGAGGAAATGAAGTCGGCGGAGGTTGCGACTGATAACGGAGAGATTGGAAATGAGTTTTGAAGTAGGCGGACTCCAGTGGGAGGAAATGAAGAAGGTGAGATATACATAAATAGAGCAAGTGCATCTCACTCTCTCAAGTGAGAGTGGGTTAGTTTCATTCTGGGTTTAAGCTTTTGTTTGCACAAATTCAAGAAGGGGAGATATACATTTACATAAGTTCAGACGGCATGAGAGTCACACTTAAAAATTCAGGAGAATGGGTATTAAATTGAGATAATTTCAGAGGGTCTCGATATATTTGACATTTTTTCAATAATCAGTAAATTCTTGAAAAAGTTGGGTTTCGAACACAAAATCTTCCACTAAAACATTAGAAGGTGTATCTATTCAAAGCTAATAGATGAAGAACACATTTAAACGTGTTCACAGGTTCATATCGAACTTATTTGCAATTCTCTAACAGAAAATTCCATTTTTCGATTTCAACTCATGCACATCACCGAGCCTAAAATCTTTTTCACTAGCAAACTCGTTTCTTAGCGAGTAGGACTTGTATTGAGCCAGATTTAAGAAGCTCACAAATAGTTTGATTAGTTTACAACCTTATATTGTAAATCAAAGAATCGTGTTGGTGTATACCTCTGCATCTTATCATAGTCTCTTAGAGTTCGATATTTACTAGCATTTAGCTAACAATAATTATAGCTAAATGTAGTTTTTCAAAAATGAAAATCAACTTACAAAAACATTTTTGTTTAATGTGATGAATGTGTGAATCATAAAAGGAATCATACTTCACATTCTCTTGAAAGTCAAAGAACTTGATGACTCATTACAGCCAATATATTATATATCCCCACACTCTCTTATAGAATATTATATGCCTTTCTCAACGCGTTTTCTTTTTTTATTATTATTATATTTTTCATTTATTTCTTCTTCTAATTTAGACTTTTGCCTCAGTTGTTATTTCTTTATTTATTTTCTACAAAAAAAATTGTTTGTTTATTCATTGTTTCCTCGTTATAAATTGCAAGTCCATTTGGTTTAGACATATGGTGGTTACCTCGTATTGTAATACCAATTCAACAACCGGCTAAAAAAATAGGCAATACACTTTCATGCCGAATTATGAATATCAATTAGATATTAAATATTATAGGCTTTTTAATCAAAAGAGTCGAAGACTCTATCAACTTTGTATTTTATTGTGATTACACATAATCGTGACTCTGTAAAACAAATAAAATAATGCAAACTTTACGTTTTTGTCTACAAAAAGTATGACATTAGTTTTGAAAAAAAAAGTAGCATAGGGAATTAAGGTCTGGTATATAATTTTTTTTTAGAAAGAATACTTAGTTTGCCTACATACTGATAAAAAAAAAGTACTATTTTAAGCGTTGAGATAATATTAAGGTTTATTTTATTTAATTGTTACATTTTGGCGTTTGACTTGTAGTTTGTTATTGCTTATGAGTTATAACTACCTGTCATTGAAAAGGTGAAATCAATTGTTCATAATCATAATAATTTTGTGACAAATGTCTTAGCTTAACATCTAAAATCTAATTTATAAATTCAAAGGTCTTAAATTCGAATACATATGTGCGTAGGGTGAAATTTTTTATTTGTATTTACATAAATGCAGTTCCGAATTACAAGTACGTTTCATGCTAAAAATGGTAAAGGCTATCTATGTATGGGAATTGTTGGGGATATTGTCCCTGGGACGAGATCCGGAATAGAAACCCAAGCCCAACTAGCAAACGGTTTGACCCGCAATCTATAATGTGCAAAACGCACCGTTTGGCACGATATACAGGAGGTATAAAAGGCAAGATTTGTTCACCAGAAACACTAATCTCATTTCCTCTATTCGGCGCCTCTTCTGTGTTTCCTCTCTGTCGATTACGCTCTTTTGGAGATCAAACCCCTGGTTTGTGAGTCTTTCGTGTTCGTTTGGCTATCGAAGGAGCTTTTCTGGTGATCGGTTCCGGTGGAAATGAAGTGAGCTTTGATGATTAAGCGTTTCCAGAAGTGTAAAGGTGATTTCATTCTATATTTGCCTTTATTCTGTGTTTTTGCTGAGAATGCGGTGGTCTTTGTTCTCTGCTGGTTTCTGGTTTGTGATGTTGGTCTTGTAAATCGGATTCTATCGGATTCTTGAACTCTGTAACATTTTCCGTGGTCTTTAGTGCCCTTGCTTAATAAAATTGCTCGCTCGACAGATGACTAGTCTTGTGGCCGTAAAACGCCATCGGGAAACCTCTATAAAAATTGTCGTGTGTTGTTTCTTTTATGCGATTTCGATTCCTATTGTTGCATGTTAAAGATCTTGTTGAAACTTGAGTTAAATTAGGAGATAATCACATCACATATTTTCGAAGACCTTCTAAGTCAATGTTGGTATTTATTATTCAATTAACATATAAATTACCATTTTCTTTGACCATAAATATGGTTAACATAACCTTAAGATGTCTATTTCATGCTTCTCTAGCTATAACGGCTAGTAGCTTATTGTTTGTGGCATTTTAATAAAGTTTACTTATCAATTGTCTGATTAATTTAGAGTTGATCAAATCAACTTTATGTAAAATAAATTAATATGATCTATGTAGAAAGATCTAAACCATATTTAACAACATCTAGTGATAGATCGGGAATAAATGCCCAACATGCATAGTTGTCTAAATTTATTATCATAATACACTGATCATTTCCAAACCACAACCAATTCTATCAATTATCTTTGATTTAATGCTGATGCATAGCTTTATTAAGAATCACTTTAGATATTTTATAACATATGATAAATCTCTGCATTGATCTACTGCAATATAAATTTACCGATGAAAGGACTTACTCTTCATTTGAAATATTAGTTTTCAAATTTTAATTTGATTTATATGTAGAATTTACAAGATTTATTCCAAAAAAATAACATAATCAAATCAAAATATTTGAAGAATGTTGGTTATTTATGACTCCCTTAACATTGAGAACCTATATATTTGAACTTGTTAAGTTTAGATTTTGACTTCTTGAGCTTGAAATATATTTACGGGTCAATATTTAACGTCTAATTATTCATTTGAATTGAACTTCATGAATAAATACGTCGGAATTATTATTAATATGATATGTATTCATGAACAGAAGTGAAGTGAAGGAAAAATGAGCTGAAATGGATATAATTTAATTAATCTGGCGATCTGTGTATAACAAAAATTGTAGTAACGAGATTAGGGACCGTTTTGTGTTTTTGGCCAATGAACAGAGTCAATGTTTCTTTCCTCTTTTTTACTTTCTAACTGTAAATGGTGGGCGCCATTTTTTAGTTCTTTCTTTGTTTGATTTAGTTTTATGAGATTATTAATTTTGTTAGATATTTGGTTTAACGCGTTTTGTAAATTAATTTTTTTAATTGAAATATTATTGTTAATGTTGATATTCTATATAATTATTGTGTAATAACACCAAAGACATGGTTTTTCTTATAATAATATTACTTTGGAGTTATTTTTAATATTTTTTTTGTTACTTTGGATTTTAGTTATGGAATTATATGTCTATTGTCTAAAGATTGTCTATTGTTATGAACTTATGCAATGTAAAAATTGACCGAATTATGGCAATTCTAATCCTTAATGATATTTGCAGTGAGTAAAAGGTATTTGACTTTTTGCGCTTTTCGTATCCACTCGTATCTCTTTATACAAGATCTTGGATTCTTACCAAATTTACTATATGATTAGGCGATATAAAAGTCATGTGAGATCTTGTATTCTTACCAAATTTACTATATGATTTCGCGATATAAAAGTCATGTGACTTTTTATGAATAAAGAGTGATGCTTGTTACAATGTACGGTGCTTTATCCATTTGTTTATGTAGTATTTGTTAATAAGTGATGTATAACTAGTTAGCTGGTTAAATTTCGATAATATAGTTCTTGAAATGATGCCCACATCATTATTAGTTCTTCTCATTTGATAGTCGGAAAATTAGCAAACATTTTTTTTATCTTTAGATTGTTTTTGCTAGAAAGTCATTTCAATCATGTTGTCCATTTGCTAATTATAGCAATAGGTTCTTCGATGAATTAGAAGACTTAACATATTACTTGCTCAACTTTGATTATAGTTGTTAATGACTTGATCGTATTTAATAGACTGTTTTTTTCCTGTAAAAAAACTAATTAATTTTATTTCATTTCAAATATCTACTATTTAGTATTTGACATTTGGCTACATGTATTTTGTCCGGCTAATTGTATCTATGTATTTTCTCGTCAATGCAGATACACTGTTAAACAATAGAAAATCAGTTTGATGTTACATTGTTTCATCTACATACATGAATTCATTTTAGTCGTTTTTAATAGATGACCGATTTAGCAAATTTGTG
>CAOJBJ010202785.1:0-12781 GCA_948291685.1 Euphorbia celastroides
TGCCTTTCTTTTCAACCTTTAGCTTTGAAAATGAAGTAAATGACAATGGTAGTTGGTCCCTTAATTAGGCATTCAGCTGATTCCAGGTAAACCTTATTCGGTGAAGCAATTCAGTTCGGTTAGATTTGATTGAACCGAATACTCACCTCTAAAGACAATTTACATAAATATATCAAATTTTGATGATAGTTTGGGCCAAATACCATGTACATAGCACAAATATCGTTCCATGATTTAAAAGTTGAAGCCAAAAGTTTTAGTTTTTAAGCCGTATGATGCTGGATATTTTGATTATAATGATCAGATTACATATCCAATATATATGTATTATGTTTCGCTACATATTTATATTTTTATTTATTTTTTTCAAACAAATACCATATTGTATACTAGCCACATATGTAGTGTAACGCGACTACTAAAAGATATGCTGCTTCTAGCTCTTTTAACCTCATCCGTTCACCACATAATCTTACTTTTATTATCCCTACAAATTAATGAATTTATGTGATGCTAAATTAATAATTGCCACCCAAGTCAAAAATTTTATTTGTACGTCATAAACTCACTTGTTTGGTTCAAATTTGGCATTTTTCTTGGCCATTCATGACTGCATTAGTCTCTCTCATGCACTAATGTACAAATATGAAATATATCTTTTTCATGTAATGCCATGCTTTATATTTTGAACAAGTCGTTTTCTACAAATTATAAAAATATAAAGATACTCCAATATAAACAATCGAGTAACATTTGTGATATTAGAGCATTAAATAATAACTACAAGTGATTTAACAAATACTTTTAGTTCATCCAGGAATAAAAAACTATATAAACATATCAACTTTATATAAAAAGCTCGACCATGCTCGATTTAAAACGATACAGAATTTGGCTTGAGTTTAATACGAGTTTACAATGATTAAATTTGGCTCAAGTTTAGTTTGATCAAGCCCGAACTTGTTCACGTCTAGGGTTGAAAATGAGCTGAGCCGAGTCGGATTTTGGCATGTTTGTGTTCGTTCATTTAATATTTTATTAAATTCGAGTTAAGCTCGAACTTGGTCAAAACCGAGCTCGAGCTGTTCACGAGCATGATTCGGGCTTGGTTTAACGCGAACTTACTCGTATTTTTTCCGAACTTTGTTAAGTTTATTGAATTCTTAACTAGCTTATGTCAAGTTTTGAACTGATTTAACCTTAAAATATGATTTGATTTCACAAGTTAAAGGATATTTCTAATTTTTAGTTATCAGTTCAACCTTACACTATACACATTTACCTATATTTTATTTTAATTTCGTATCAAATAAAAAAATATGTTATTATTATATATCTATTGTGGATATAATAAAAAATAAAATATTAAACATGTGATGAGGTTATTGAACTATTTTTTATTGAGTTAATTCATGAAACTGTTTATAAATCCTGTAATCGAGCTTGTTCACGAGTTTTCGACCCGGATTATTGTGTTTTTATGTTCGTGTTTATTAATGAGTCGAACTTAAAATGATGTTGTGAACTGTTCATTTTTAAATAAACTGAGAAATAACTCGGTTAATTTACAGCCCAATTCGCATCTTTATTAAAAATAAGAATATTTATTTATTAATAAAAAAAATTATTAAAATAAGGTCAAATATTACAGCCTTACAAATGCGGGTCAAAGTTGAAAAACGAGCGCAAACCATCCGTCATCACAGAAATTATTCGCTGTTCTTATTCTTCCTCAATCAATATTCACAAAAAATACTTTCCGCCATAATTTCATTGTACATTTTTCTCTTCACTTCTCCAAATCCAGGAAAATCTGCAGCTCTTTATTCCTCTATCTGGTTCCTTACTCTATTATGTCATCGTCTCATTTCTCATTTGACGGTAACTGTTTCCTCGTTTGAATTCGTCTCAGTTTTCTCAAGGATTCGTACACTGTTTTCCTCGATTTCTCTGTCTAGTTTTCAGATTCAATGAGCACCGGAAGCTTCGAAGGTTCAGCTGAACAATAATAACAATTTTGGGACTCAGATTTGCTCTCTTCGCTTCAGTTTCAAGTGAGCTCAAGCCTTCTTCTCGTTTCCTTCAGTTTTTTCTATTTAGGTCATTCGATTATTGTTCTCGTGGTCAGTTGTGGTTTCTGGTTTTTGATTTACTGTTTTGTTGCAGTACGTTTTTTATGTTGACGATGATTTACTAGCTTCCATTGATCGATTTTGATTTGATTGCACTGTTGATTGCTTCAATGTGCGAAAGGTTTTTCTCGTTTCCTTCAGTTTTGTCTATTTTGGTCATTCGACTAATATTTCTCGTGGTTGGTTGTGGTTTCTGGTTTTGATCCATTGTTTTGCTGCAGTACCTTTTTTGTTATTGATGATGATTTATTAGCTTCCATTGACCAATTTCGATTTGGCTGCATGATTGATTACTTCAATGTGCAAAAGGTTCTTTTCAGCTGATTTTTTATATGCGCACTTGTTTGATTGCTTGTCACCAATTAGATTCATCGAGTGGGGCTTCTTCTTTGTCTTGTTTCTCTTATTTGTATTCGGTAGTGGAGGACACATCTTGGAACTGTGGGAAAGTAAAACTCTGTTTGCTTTTCTTTTGTAAAGTGAGGCTTAAAAAAGTATGATTAAGTATCCATTATTGAAATAGTTTTTGACATTGTTGCTCCTTCATTGGTGTGTTAAGTTATTGTACCACTCATGCTTTTTTGTTTGGTGAATTTGCCTCAGACCGTGGTATGATTTAGTTTTGCCTAATGTTATAGTTTAAGGATGTTTAAAGAACAATTTGCTAGATTCCTTCAGAAAATGTCAAACAGTATAGAACCGCAGTAGCGATATCAATAATATAATGTGCAACAACTTTTTCATGCTATCATAGCCCGATAGTTTAATTTATTTAATCCATGTTAAAAGATTCCATTATTTTGTTTTTCCCTTTTTGGGTTTATGATATTAACTAAAAGTTGTGCTGTTGAAAGTTTTTCAATAATTGAAGCTGATCTACCCAATTCCGGAATTTAGTAATGAAGGGGAAATAGATTATTACAATTCAACAAATAACTTCTATTGTTGCTGTTTGAATTAGTTTTTTACTGAAATGTTATTATGTATAATGTATCTGGGTACCAGTAAAATTGTCTTTTGATTTCTTTTAAGAACTCCACTCTTTCTTCCACCTCCACTATGACTAAATCTGTATACTTGAACATCATGTCTTCCATCTTATATTTTTGTTGATCTTTTTACAGTCATTCGTTGCTATTTGATTCATGAATTTGGTAAGTTGAGATTGATTCTTGATTCTTCCATTTTTATCATATTCATTTCCATCCACTGTTTTCAAACTATTGATTTGTTTGTTGAAAATTTTCCTATTTATTCCCTTTCTAAACTACTAAATAAATATTATTTTTTTCTGTTATGGAAAATCCTATTGCTCATTAATTTATTTGTCAATTTTTGGTTATCTTCTAATGGATTATTGTCCTAACATTAATGTATAATACTATACTCATCCAACTACTCCTCATAACATATCATTACCATTTTCTATTTGTCAGACTAAGCAAACGGTGTAATAACATCATAAAAAATGCCTTGCACTGCTGTCTTTGTGTTAGGTGTGTAAAAATACATGCATTCTTCTATTAGCTAATCCTCATATTTAATCTTCTTAATCTTTTCATATTACAATCCTTGTTTTTTTGTTCCTCTTGTTGCAGTACTCATGGTTGACTTTTGTTATAGTCTTAAAACATATTCATCAGCAGCTACATCATGTTTTTGTCATATTTTCTTGGTTTGAAATCCAAATCATGTTGTTATCTCAACATTTGAAGAAGATTCAGCTGATGAATTAATCTTTCAGGTCATGGAGAATGAGAGTAATGATATTATACTCAACCTGTCAGGATCTGGCCGGAGAAACAGTCGGAGCTCTTCACTTAGAAGGGGTTCTTTGAGTTTATCCCGCAGCGAATCTTTTCAAATTGATGATGATGTTGAAAGCAGAAGCGTTTCAGAAGCAGGTGATATCGGGGATAGGTTTCTTAATAGCAAGAGGCATAGTGAGAGCTGCAGCATTCGCTTCTCTCTTGATAATGCATCAGAGCATGGAGTAGTGTTTCCCATTTTTGAGGAAAAATTTAAGTCTCATGATTCCACAGCTTTGGATACAACGCTGCCCGTGTCACCATTGCCAGAAGGAACTATATCTCCTCTGTCCACTGATGCAATGATGTCTAAGGATGATAAACGAGTCAGTTCATTTATTTGAATTCTCTTAGAACAAGTAGGGTCTTGTTAGTATTACTTGATGATAAGCGTACCAATCAGCCTGTGGCCCTCCAGGTGTTATATATTGTATTGAACGAGCCAAGCAACTGTTACTTGTCTCTTTTCAGTTCATACGAGCATAAAACCCGGCTTTCCTCTGTATGCAGGATGGAGAAGTGCCAATTTTATTGCCACAAACATTGGAGTTGATATCATGCCTCTTTTATCTGTCTGTTTTTGGGATCCTGGGGGTAAGAAGCATATCATTCTTTACTTTTGGCTTTTTGCAGTATTTTGGACTTATCTTTAAATTTTCATTTTAAGATGTAAATATTTGAGGTGCATCGGTTTTTTGTATCAGAGATAACATTCTGGTGTGCTTGGGCAGCTACAAGGTTTAAGGCCTTCAGTTGAGCTAAGAATTTGTGTACTTGTTACTAATATTTGGCGCATATAATTTGCAGGTTTTAACAAGATACTCACTGCAGAAACTTTTCGGCCCAACTGTTGCTCGCGTTACAAGTGACCACAGCATTCTATACCTTGACCTTCCTTCCAACATGGTCTGTCTCTCTTTCTCTCTCTATCTAACACGTTGACACATGCTTGCACAAGTCAACACACTTAGAAATATGGATTTTCTATGTCAACTTCACTGGTGATGTATTATATGACTTGCACTTCCTTAAATGATTTTAAGGTTAGGTAGGATTCTCTTCGATTCTGATTTTGGAAATTCCAGATATGACACTGATAGCTATAGTTATATATGATATACTTATTATACAGAGTTCATTAAATCGGATTGCTAAAGAATGTCATAAATCTAGTTCTGTGTTGTTCGCTTGATGTTATCAACTATTTAATAAAAGTTACACCAGGATTTACATAGGCCGGCGCGTTGGTAATGTGTTCGGTTGACTTGAGTTTGGTGTTTGACCTTAGAGTGGTATATGCATTTATAAACACCCTGCTGCAACACCAAAAAAATAGGAAAAGCTTTATGAACTTGGGGAGCAAAGTGAAACTTTGTTGCATCTTTCCTTTTCTTATAGTGAGACACAAGTATAATAAAGTCTGAACACACACTGATGTGTCAATGCTGAAGTGTAACACTTAGACTTGCTGGACTTCTGGCTCCTAGATTACACACTTTTACTCAATTATTCTTTACAAAGACAAAATCATGTCAGCAAGGGTATATCTCTCATGTAACTTCAGTTTTGTGTTTCTTAGGTGGGTTCTTTCTTGATGGGATGGTTGGGTGTTGTTTTCAAACCAGATATAGCCAGTATATCAGATCATCTAGCCATTGGATTAACAACCGGTTACTTAGGAAGTGTCACAACTTTCAGTGGTTGGAATCAGAAAATGCTCGATCTTGCCATCGATGGTCAATGGGTTTTCGCTGTGGTTGGATTTCTTTTAGGTGATGCTGGGCTGCACCTTATGTTGCCTCTTTAGGTTTTTACAGATTCAAAAACTTCTACAAAAATAGAATAAGTCTAATACAATCTGTCATTGTTTTTCAGGCTTATTTCTTGCAGCTTATTCCATCAAATATGGAATTGCTACAGCCAAGTCATTCAAGTCCCTTCTTGAAAGTCGAAGCAAAAACCAAACTAACCGAAGCAACAACTGGAGGATCGACACCTTCAAGCGCCATGCAGCAGTTATGTCAGCTCTGGGGCTTTTGCTGGTTACGTTATGGAGCTTGAGTGGAGTGTTTTTAAAGGAAGAGTTCGATGGTGGCAACAGTGCATCCCAGTTATGGCTAGCTTGCTTGGTTGCAGCTCCAGGAGTATGGCTAAGGTGGTTCTTGGCTCGGCTGAACGGGCGTGGTTTAGGAAAAACCGGGTCCCTAAAATGGGTTCCTTTCGGGACTCTAATTGTCAATGTTTCTGCATCTTGCATCATGGCAGCACTTGCCACTCTAAAGAAAGCAGTAAGTGCATAAATTTTTGGCCAAACCCATACCTAACCCCCTGAACTTAGCCCATATTGCCAATCAGCCCCCAAAGTTTAAAACACTTCTCGTTGCCCCTTAAGCTTCCAAAAAGTGTATCAGTTTGCCCCCCTAAACGACATGTGTCAATTCTTGTGGTTTTCTACTTTTTAAAGATGCCGCCTTCTAAATTTCTCAACCTAACCAGACATTGACATGTGACATTTAGGGAAACTGGTTCACTTTTTGCAAGTTTAGGGGGGCAACGAGAAACATTGTAAAGGTTAGGCGAAATGAGACAACTGTGGGAGTATGGGGGTTAGTGATGCATTTTAGCTGAAATAAAACCGCTAACCTTTACATCTCATTTGGTTTAAATTGATGGGATTTCCATTCTAACAGCATCTGTTTAATTTAGGTGGACACAAAGAACTGCACTACCATAGCATCAGGGATCCAGCTCGGGTTCTTGGGTTGCCTCAGCACAGTGTCAACTTTCATTGCAGAGTACAATGCCATGGAAGAAAGTAGTAAACCATGGAGAGCCACTGCTTATAGCCTATCAACGATACTCGTCTCTTTCGGTTTAGGCATATTAATATACGCTATACCGGTTTGGACTCGAGGTTATAATTAGCAATGCTATGTTTTCTGCTTATCCTAAGCGACGATAGTGCTGAACTCTGTTTCTGCACATACCGAAAGTTTGCGCCTTTCGACAATTTTGAGGTAACTGTAAAATGCCTACTCGAGCTTTTCATTCGGTATTCATATCTGTGACATTTTTCCAAAGTAACGGATCGGTATCTGGTTGTATATAGTATAGAATGTATCCTTTGTATCTTATGATTGGAATAGAAGAATGATGAAACCTTGTTTTTTCGTCTCTTGTAGAATGGTGCTTAATTGCTCGATTGGGCGAATAACCAAATAACCAATTTTTCCAGTTAAATGTGCCCGATAATTTAGAGCTGGTTTGACATTGTTTTTTCACGTTGTTGTCTTGAAAAGCTCTATTTTCAAGTTTTTTTTAGATGTAGTTTTGGAGGACAATATTAATTCGCCCCTAATTTATTAATATGTAGAGGTGAAACGGGTTGCTAGAAAAAGTTTGTGAGAGCAATTTTTGAGATACAACTGGAAAAATGATGCCGAATAGACCTATCTTCAACATATGGGAACAAGAACTTGGAATTAAAGAGAAAAAACAATGAAATAACGTCAAATTTTTTATTAGCCAAAGAGGGGAATTAGGAAGTTAATTGACGAATCTTCCAATTTAAAGACAAAAGTCTCTCATCTATGTGTTACATTTGTGGGAAATTTCACTGAGGGAGCTTATTGAGTTTACAATAACAATAATCTTTAAATTTTTTGGACTTATATTTGGCTGGATTTTCGTCTTTGACTAGTTTCGGATGAGGGCCAACGACGAAATCTGCTGGAGGCTCCAAAAACACAGGCCACGACATTCTTGTCTTCTCTTTGTTCACTGTTGTTCTGTGTAGAACAGCCTTGTACCTCCCATTGCTCACAATCTATCAATATAACAACAAAAAGTCACTCTTGTCAATGGAAAAGTTAGTGTTTTTATACCCATGTAGTATAATAATTTGCAAAGTTATTCTTATAGTAGAAATCTCATGTCGAATTAACGATTGCATAGCAATATAGCAAGTAAAATTTCTTGTAATGTTTTGAGCTAGAGTTGTAACTAGAGGCAGCAACGCTGGGGATAAAGTGATGCATTCAGTCTGTTAAAATTCCTTGTAAAGTCGTAAACTTTGAACTACGTGATTCAACATAAGTAGAAGGAACAAAAAAAAACGTGTTTTTTTACATAAAACTAACAATCATTTAGTTTCAAAAAGTGAATACAACTTCAAAAAAGCACCATTGACGAAATTTTCGAAATTGCTATGCTTATATTACATCAATACCATTGAAGACGTGACATGACATGATTATACCAATTTCTAATTTGTACGACTCAAGACTAAAATAGAACTTTCCACATAAACGAGCTAAGAAAAGTACCTCGAGTTGGTCACCAACATGGATAACAAAGGCATTGGGAATGTACTTGACATCATACCACTTGCCATCTCTACAAGCTTGAAGGCCTTGCACATCATTAGGCACAAGTATAGTAAGACAACTCATATCGGTATGAGCCACAACTCCGAGTGACAAATCGGGCCTAGGGCACGGTGGGTAGTAGTTTATTTTCAATAGATAGTTCAATTGGTCTCCACCAACTGCCTCTTTTAATTCATTTTGTTCTAGCCCTAACCCACTTGACAACCCCTTAAAGAGCCTCTCGGTTACTCCATGCAGGTGCTTTGCATACTCCTCATTCATCTCCCTGCCAATAAAATGGAGGGCTAAGTTAGGGCCAACTTGGTTCCTATAATTTGGTTTCAGTGATCCTCTTGACTTAAAGTTTGTATGACTTGAAAGCTTTTTTTTGTGTCTAGCCTATTGAAATACCTATTTGGTACCTGATCTATTCACCTTTTACCTTTTATGTGTCCTACTTGTCATATTTTCGTGTATTTGGTGCACAACCCGTTCTTTTCTAGTACATTTGGCGACCACCAAGAGAATATAAAACATGAAATTTGATACAAAATTTACGGAATAAAGAATAATTCTACTAACCATGCATGAATTTATCAATCATTAATGATTCGTTAAGTCGCGTTACAAAAATATTTGATTTAGATTTGTTAGATACCAAATAGTTAAAATTTGAATAAGTCGTGCACCAAATAGGTAATTTCAATAAATCAAACATAAAAAAGCATTTAAGTATAGAACAGGCACCAAAAAAATATTTATTCCGTGATTTTGTACCCTTTGCACTTATTAATTGACGTATCAACAAGTTTTTTATTAACAAGTGTACTAATTATTCAGTGTTTTACAAAAACATTGAAGTTTAAGACGTTTAAATAAAACGTTTAGATTCGAGTTGTTATTGGTTCTAATTTGATTTAATAGACTATATCATTCAGTCAAAAAAAAAAAAATTATTGACAACGTCAACATCTCCAATCAACACGCAAAAACTAGTATTTATTTGTTATAGGACATTTCATTGAATAAAACAATGAAGTGTTGATCTAACTTTAAAATTGGATTAGCGTTTTAAACTATCATTTGTAGACCGACCAACAAAATTTGCATGACATCGCATTTTTTAGGTAAATACCTACTACAATTACCAATAGATTTTCGTTTTCCCCCTTAGGAACCTCTTGAAAAATAGCAAAATTGATTTAGAGTGTAACATTGCAAAATTGATGAATTTTTTTTAAAAAAATACAAGGACAGAAAAACATGTAACAAAACAAACCTGTAAGAATCAGGAACTTTAGGCCAAAATCTGTAATTAACAACACTTGGGGGCCAAATCTTATGAAACAAATGATCAACCCAACCTTTTTTCCCATCAATTTCCTTCTGAAGAGAAGTGCCATATCCCTCAATAGACCCCTCAACTTTCCCATATTTCTCTTTTTCCCCCTGAGGCAGCTCAAAAAACTCCCTTCCAACCCTCTGCAACTCTCTTATTACCTCATTTGGTACCCCATGATTTATAATTTGAAACATGCCCCATTTTCGGGCTGCATCGGCCATCAGACGGTCCACATTTCCCTGATCGTGATCGCTAAGATCGACAGTTGGCACCCCGAGTTCAACACCATGGACGGTTGTAAGAGCCGGCTGTTCGTTTTCGGACCTTATAAAAGCCTCTGGAATTGTTGCCTCTGTAAATGAATTTGCAATATTTTGAACTCTTACAACCTCCATTAATGGTGGAAATTGGAATTTTTGAAGGATTTTTGGGGTGTTTTTTGTGTGTCTATTGTGGTTTAGCTTATATTTAGGATAAGAAATATATATAGATAGACAAAGCGGTTTTTGTCATTAATTTTATGATTAAAAAATGCTAAATAAAGGCTAAATTAGCTATACCGATTTGAAAATCTGTTGGCATGCAATATTGTTTTTAAATTTTGACTTGTTAATAATCTTACGGTTGATTAAATATAGGGGTAAAAGGATTATTTTTGTATTTATTGAACTAGATGAGCTATATCTTAATATAGATATTATTAATTGTATTAATTCAGAAAACTGTAAAGAGTTATATCTATATTAATATAATGTGACTTCTATGAAATACGTTCCCATGACAAAATCATATAAATATATTTCAAAACCCAAACATATAAGGAGGTCCTCTAAAATTGATAAAAAAAAAGTCAGTTATCACTGTAAACTTTAGTATTGAACACATAATTTCCTCATCCTGGCAAAAATTGGTAACTTAACTCACTCAAACAAACGAAATTTTATACATAACACCGGATATTTAATACTCTCTTGTAATCCAACGGTTGATTATTTATGAAGGATTATATAATTAAGATGAAAAAATATTTAATTACATGATAATAAATACCCAACCGTTGGATTGAAGAGGATATTAAATATTCGGTGTTTTGTATAAAATCTCCAAATAGACTTGCCCAATTTCACCCTAAAGAGTGAGTTACACTCCTATGTGTCATTTTGCGAAAAAAACAAACTAATCAGTGTGTGAGATGGGGCAAAGCAAAAAAATTCACTTAAATTTTTTTTACTGGTCGGTTGTCAGAATTGGTTCGACAGTGGCTAATTGTTGCTGGAAATGGACGTTGATCGTCGAAAATTCATTGGTCGGTCACCGGAGTTTGGCCGGAGTTGGCTGGCCAGCAACTGAGTTTGTCGAGGTTTTTATCCGCTCTCTTGAAAAGTCAAACATATGTCACGTAAGCCGCCACATCAGCTCGAGAGCGTTTAAGCTGTAGCTTTTTTACAACTTTAGAAAATTACGTGTTCAACATAAAAATTTAGGGCGACAATTGGCTTTTTTGCTAATTTGAAGATCTCCTTGTACATTTGACCTTTTACTAACATAACAATTGAAATTTCCATCAAAAGTGAACAACTTAATGAACTCTTATTCAGTCGTGGGCGAAAAAATTGAAATGTAGGAAGATAGATGTTAAGGAATAGACGTGAAGGTTTTTTCTCCTTTTATATTTGGACAATTGTGTTTTCTATTGTCGTTCTCAAATTTGGTGCAAATAATTTACTGCACCATGAATTTTAGAAAAGTTTCTTTAACTCCATTAATTTACAAAAATATATCAGTTTGTTCCTAAGAATTTTGAAAACGAACTATTTATTTTTGCTCTTAGATGTCATATATCAATTTATGGCTGCTTGATTTTTCAGTATCAGAATTCTTTCTTCAACCAAAATTTAAAATGTAACATTCTAGGTAAATTAGTGCATGCGCATCTTATAAAATTAAAGGAAACAATTGATACATTCTTACTAGTTAAAGGGTTGAGCTATTTGTGTCATTTAAAGTTCTTCTTATCTCACCTAAATCCGAATTGTCTATTTCTTTTTTATGAGTCGTTTCTCTCTTACCTATTGGCTATATTTCAACATTAGATAACATTGAAGGAATGATAAAGAATCATAAAATAATATATATTGGTTTATAATTATAAGAATAATATTAGTGAAACAAATGGTGCAAGACTATCCACATCATAATGTTCGTTGGTAGTTGCAAACCAACTTGTCTAGACTCGCCATCGAAGTTTTTACTTAGTATTTATTGCCAATTAATTTATTTCAATTAATATCGGTACATTTATTCACGTAGTATATGTATTTGTATTAAATCTTTTAGTACTCTCTAGAAGAATATTTTACAATTACATTATGTAGTCACACTCTCGTCATTAAAACCCTAATATACATATTCACTCCTCATAAATTGGGGTCCAAAGAAAAACGACATATAAAATAACGAAGGATATCTGATTTTTCAAAGTACAACAAAAAGTTAATTTCCAAAATTAAGCAAATTATTTTTTCGATTGACCAATTAGATGTTTCTCAACTAATAGATTTTCTAAGGTATAGGATGTTTTGAGTTTGAAACTCAACTTCTTCAAAAAAAATTTAATTTTTAAAAAATAAGTGAATAACATTCTTCTTGCAGTCTCCATATTAATTTTTGGAAAGGATACACACAATGAGTGTAACATTTTAAAAAATTATATTTTATTTAAACAGTTATAAGCAGTCAATGAGCTGAAAGCATGAAACAACCACTAATAATGAGAATAGCTGAAATTTAGAGAAAAATTTGTTTGAAGAATTTGATTATGGCAAAAACTAATTGGTCATGGGATATACATAAAATTAATGAGCATTTTGATGCAGCTGAGGCTTCTCTTATTATTAATACTCCTCTCCCTCTTTTGAAACTTCAGGTATTTACTCAGTTAAGAGTGCCATTGTCTTTTCATACTTTTAGTAGTGAGATAGACTTTTCGGCCATTGTTCCAGATTGTAGGGCCATTGTTACCTCATGTTTATTTAGCTTAATTCTTCCAGATGCGAACTGATTTGTTAGATGGTCGGGAAGCTGTATGGAAATCTAAGCCCCCTGTTTGTATCGAACATTTGTTTTATATTC
>CAOJBJ010203729.1:0-10346 GCA_948291685.1 Euphorbia celastroides
GAAGGAGCATATTCTCAGCTTGTACGCATGCAAGAAATAAATAAGGAATCAGAGGAAGTGGCAGAGGAAAATAAAACATCTCACTCCTTTAGACAATCAAGTCAAAACAATTCTTTCCAAAGATCCATCAGCCGTGCATCATCAATAGGAAATAGCAGTCGCCGTTCGTTCAATAATTCATTTGGTTTACCTACAGGAATTAATGTGGCAGATAAAACTGAAGCTGAACTTGAAGCTTCAACTGAAGAAGCTACCCCAGTTCCAATAAGCCGACTTGCACGTCTCAACAAACCCGAGATTCCCGTGCTAATATTTGGAACAATCGCTGCATGTGCCAATGGTGTAATAATGCCCATCTTTGGTACATTGCTTGCTAAGGTTATCAAAGCATTCTATGAACCACCAGATGAATTGAAAAAGGACACAAGGTTTTGGGCTATTATTTTTATGCTACTCGGAGTGGCATCGATTTTGGTAATACCTTCACAATTTTACTTCTTTGCTGTGGCGGGAAGTAAATTAATCCAACGCATTAGAACAATGTGTTTCGAGAAGGTGGTTCACATGGAAGTAGGTTGGTTTGATGAGCCTCAGCACTCGAGTGGATCAATCGGTGCACGACTTTCAGCAGATGCAGCAATTGTCCGTGCTCTGGTCGGGGATGCACTCTCTCAGATGGTTCAAAATGTTGCAACAGCACTGGCAGGATTGATCATAGCATTTACTGCAAGTTGGGCTGTCTTTCATTATTCTTGTACTAATTCCTCTCATTGGACTCAATGGATTTGTTCAAATGAAGTTCATGGCAGGCTTCAGTAAAGATGCGAAGGTATGCTTTCTTCCACCAAAGAAATTTTTTGAACAAATTTGTGTAAGACGTGAATTGAAATGCAACTAAATTCCTGCAGATGATGTACGAGGAAGCCAGTCAAGTTGCAAACGATGCAGTAGGGAGCATAAGAACAGTAGCCTCTTTCTGTGCAGAAGAGAAAGTGATGCAACAGTACAAAAACAAATGTGAAGGACCCATGAAGACCGGGATAAGGCAAGGCCTTATAAGTGGAATCGGATTTGGAGCATCTTTCTTCTTGCTGTTTTCTGTCTATGCTACTAGTTTTTATGCTGGAGCTCAACTTGTCAAGCATGGAAGGGCATCGTTTGCAGACGTTTTCCAAGTAGGTTATTTTTCCCGAATTTCTCAATAGACATTCAAATTCAGAATTTTCAAGGGGTCATATTTACACTGAGCTCATTTGTCCACATTTCAGGTTTTCTTTGCTTTGACTATGACTGCTATGGGAATATCTCAAACAAGCTCTTTTGCTCCGGATTCCTCTAAGGCCAAGAATGCTGCTGCCTCAGTCTTTTCAATCATAGACCGAGAATCCAAGATCGATCCCAGTGACGAGTCAGGAGTGACATTAGACAACTTTAGTGGAGAAATCGAGTTTCGTCATGTCAGCTTTAAGTATCCATCAAGGCCCGATATCCAAATCTTACGGGATCTTAGCTTGTACGTCAAAGCTGGAAAGGTAACACTCATTTCTTGCCATTGCTTTTCAAAACAAAAAGCAAACAACTATGTGAATCAATATTCACAAACACTCTTTTCCTTTCAGACCGTGGCTCTAGTTGGCGAAAGTGGAAGCGGAAAATCGACAGTCATCTCACTGTTACAAAGATTTTACGATCCAGATTCAGGCCACATAACTCTGGATGGAGTCGAGATTCAAAAGTTCCAACTAAAGTGGCTAAGGCAACAGATGGGGCTCGTTAGCCAGGAGCCAGTGTTGTTCAACGACACAATTCGGGCCAACATTGCTTATGGAAAAGACGGGCACGCAACTGAAGCAGAAATAGTAGCAGCATCAGAGCTGGCTAATGCACACAAGTTCATC
This sequence comes from Euphorbia celastroides, assembly GCA_948291685.1. Classification (NCBI taxonomy): domain Eukaryota; kingdom Viridiplantae; phylum Streptophyta; class Magnoliopsida; order Malpighiales; family Euphorbiaceae; genus Euphorbia; species Euphorbia celastroides. Next base: position 1,899 of record CAOJBJ010203729.1, read on the forward strand.
AGCAGCTTACAACAGGTTTACATCATTTCAAATCTCATAACTAACTTTCAAATTTGTTCATTGTCGTTTAATACGAAACATTAAATGCATTGCAGGGATACGATACAGTTGTGGGAGAGCGGGGAGTGCAGATGTCGGGTGGGCAGAAACAAAGGATAGCCATAGCTCGGGCCATAGTGAAGAGCCCGAAAATACTGCTGCTAGACGAGGCGACGAGTGCTCTCGATGCAGAATCAGAAAAAATAGTTCAAGATGCATTGGACAGAGTGATGGTGAACAGAACAACAGTGATTGTTGCCCATAGATTATCGACGATAAAAAATGCGGATATAATTGCGGTGGTGAAAAATGGAGTGATAGTTGAGAAGGGAAAACATGATACTTTGATCAATGTCAAAGACGGCTTTTATGCTTCTCTAGTGGCACTTCATATGAGTGCCTCTTGACCAATTTTTCAATCTTTTTTGACCCTCGATGTGTAGTGTATGCATGATAAATTTTAACATGTGTACAGAGTATTGTTTCTTTTTTTTTTTTGTAAAATTTTCTGCAAATGCACGCTAATATATACATGTAATCTTATTTGGAATAGGCCGTGCTTCGAATTCTAATATAATGAACAAAATTAATTTGCCATATTTTGACAAGAAGAACATGAGTGGGCTGTTAGCTTCAGTTTTGCCAACGAGAGCTGGTTATTTGCAACCTTTAATGGGGTATCTGGCGTTTTGGGCCGAAGTTCATGAAGATACAGATGAGTTTGGAGTTTGAACGTAAAACCAATAATTATTATTGGAGGAAAAGTCGTTGGTATTTTGATTTGATCATACCATGATATTTGTAAGGATGCTGAAGAAATGAAGATGAAAAAGCAATGGATACCGTCTCATCTCGATCACTTATAGTGTTGCAAAATTGACCAGAAAATAAAACTATATTGAAATAGAGGTTTCTTTTTCTTTTCCTTTTTGGTGATAAGTGTTGGGAATTTCGGACTTTGAAGATGATGAACTCCGAGAAATTGCCCGAAGAAGATGAAAACCAAATGTAGTCTTCTTGAAGAACACGAACACCATCCAAGATTGTCTCGAAATTGGGGAGAAAACCGCTTGAAAACCCACTTGAAAGCAACTCGAACCAATGCCTGAAAATCATGTAAAAGAGAAGAAAAGATAACCTTGGAAATCTCTGAAGTCGTGTAATCACTTTCCGATTAAAACTATTTCGGGGTTCTAATCCGAAAGTTCAACGGGATAAAATCAGAGACTGATTGATGGAAGAACTTGACTATGAATGTTGTGAAACTTAGAACCGAAACAGAGAAAATTGGATAGCGCACAAGGAATCCTCTTTTCTCAAAATTGTTGCCAATCCGTCTCAAAACCACTCTAAAATGAGTATCAGAATTTATCATGAAATTCTATACCAAAAATCTAACAAAAATCTCCCAAAAATCTCGCCCAAAATGCTTTTATATAGGCCAAAACCTGAAAAGACATAATTTTCCAGTAAACTGTTGCGAATTCGTGAACAGTCATATCGGTTTTCTAAAAACCATTGCAAATTCGCGACAGTCGCATTTTTCAAAACCGTTGCCAAAATCCTTGCACGACGAGCACCACCATACACGACCTCGGGCACTAGACTGATTCTATTAGTTACAGCCCTTTTGGTGACGGTTTTAAAAACTGTTGCTAACTAACTGTTGCAACAAACAGATTTATTACTTTGAATACTTAATATTTCATAATAATTTTCAAATAATTGTGCACTCCGCACTCTCCCAAATTATTCGATAAAATATTATGAACAATTGACAACTTAGTTGACCCAATTACACTAAAATATCCAACAATAAGTAGAATTTTAAGTTGTACCAGAATGCATAATAATGAAATGCAAAAAATATTATATGATATTTTTATGAAAATTATAATAGGCGTCCAATTTCTTTGTTAACATGTTTTTTTTTTCATTTTAACAATATTTGCACCAAAATCATGTTCATTTGGTAGCGGAATTATATATTTTGCAAAGAGGTGAAATATCACAAATGTTTCTAATTAATTAAAAATTACAGAGTTCAGAATTGTTTGGGAAACACTCCCAACTAATGATAATAAAATCAAAGAAATTTGAATTATAGGAAGCATACTAGAAATTCAAAGTAGGCATTTCCTTTGGACCCAAGTAATGCATGAGCTGACTTTTCCTAGTAAGACCGAAGTCGCTGTACGGAATTTCGTAATCAAATTAACTAAGTACTCCCCGTCTCTGTGGCTCATAAAATTAACACAGAGATTATATTTCAAAATAATCTTACCTTAACCATATTATATCAGATAAATTAATAGGAAAAAAATGGCAGAAGCAGAGAACGAAATTAACGTTGATACAATTGAAAGCCACGAAAAGGAGGAAGGAAAAAGCAGTGAAGTGAAAAATGAGAACTCAAACGAGACGGTGAAAAGCAAAGCAGTTGTTTCGGGTGCTTCGGTTCCATTGCATAAGCTGTTTAGTTTTGCAGATTGGTTGGATAAGTGGTTGATGATTGCCGGCACTATTGGCGCTATTGCTAATGGTGCCAGTTTGCCTCTGATGACAATCTTTCTGGGAGATACTGTTGATGCCTCTGGAGATAATCTTAACAACTCCAATGTTGTCCATGTCGTTTCCCGGGTAATTAATGAAATATTCACTTGCTTGCCATTGTAGTTGTTACATTTTGCTTGAACTGGGGTTATTGTTCTCTGAACCCTATGTGTCCATTTCGGGTGGTTTTTCTTTTCAAAGATGTTGTTATCCGATTTTATTCGTCCAACCGTGATCCGATATGTGGCGTTTAGTGTCAAACTGATGCACTTTTTGCAAATTACGGGAAAAGCAGTGACCTTTTCCCAGACAGTAGAAAAAATGAGACAACTTCCACAGAAGTAGCAACAAATTCAGCTTTTTGCCATTTTTGTGTCTAACTTGATCATGATTCTTTGCTCCGCCAATGCTTTAAAATCCTCAGGTCTCTCTAAAGTTTGTGTACTTGGGAATCGGGTCAGCCGTAGCCTCATTTTTCCTTAAGTAAACATTTCATTTGTCAAAAAAAAAACAATCAACGAAGCCTTCAGTATTGAGAAATTAACCAGTGTTTGTTATTGTGCAGAGGTCTCTTGTTATATGATAGCAGGAGAAAGACAAGCTGCAAGAATAAGAAGCCTCTACTTAAAAACTATACTGAGACAAGACATCGCTTTTTTCGACAAAGAAACCAACACTGGAGAAGTCGTAGGCCGAATGTCTGGTGACACTGTTCTCAACCAAGATGCCATGGGAGAAAAGGTACTTACACTCAAAGCCGAACTGCATTTCCCGTGAAAAGAAATACATCTTGTTTAAACATTCCTCTCTTCATTTTTTCCAGGTCGGGAAATGCATACAACTGCTATCAACATTCATTGCAGGATTTGTTATTGCACTTATCAGAGGCTGGCTTCCGACTCTTGTAATGCTTTCCTCGATTCCCTTACTAGTCATAGCCGGTGCAGTTGTCTCTATCATGATTTCAAAGACCGCAACTCAAGGCCAGAACGCTTATGCTAAAGCAGCAACAGTTGTCGAGCAAACTATCAGTTTTAATCAGGACTGTACGTATTTGCTATTTTATTGACTCAATTCTTCAGGATCCCCATTTTTTTCATTTTCCTGCAGGTTGCCTCGTTTACTGGAGAGAATCATGCCATAAGAAAATACAATAACTTTCTTGTCACTGCTTATAAAGCAGGGGCAAACGAGGGGTTCATTACAGGACTAGGAGTTGGCCTTTCTTCAATGATTGTATTTGGCAGCTACGCATTGGTGATTTGGTTTGGAGGAAAAATGATACTCGAAAAAGGATACACTGGCGGAGAAGTTCTTAATGTGATCATGGCTGTAATGACCGGTTTAACGTGAGATTTTTATGCTCATATCTTGTTTGATTGATTTTGGACATTGACCGAGCTCGTGTTTCAGGTCCCTCGGGCTAGCATCGCCCTGCATGACTGCATTTGCTGCAGGACAAGCTGCAGCTTACAAGATGTTTGAGACTATTGACAGAAACCCCGAGATTGATGCTTATGATGAAAGGGGAACAATTTTAAATGAAATCAGAGGGGAAATCGAGTTGAAAGATGTGTATTTCAGTTATCCTGCTAGGCCTGAGGAGAAAATATTCAGTGGATTCTCGATTTCTATTCCGAGTGGTGTAACTGCAGCATTGGTTGGTCAAAGTGGAAGCGGAAAGTCGACAGTAATAAGTCTGATAGAGAGATTTTATGATCCACAAGCTGGAGAAGTTCTGATAGATGGGATTAACCTCAAAGAGTTTCAGCTAAAATGGATTCGGGGCAAAATCGGGCTTGTGAGCCAAGAGCCGGTGCTGTTTGCAGGCAGTATTAGGGAAAATATTGCGTATGGGAAAGACGGGGCTACCACTGAAGAAATAAAAGCTGCTGCTGAACTTGCCAATGCTGCTAAACTCATTGAACAACTTCCTCAGGTTTAAAAAAAATGGAGTTGCTATGTAATTCGGAGTACAGACTTGTAAAAACGTCTTTTTTTTTGTTTGCAGGAGCTGGATACAATGGCTGGTGAGCATGGAATTCAGCTATCGGGTGGAAAAAAGCAGAGAATTGCAATAGCAAGAGTGATACTAAAAGATCCACAGATTTTACTATTAGATGAAGCGACAAGTGCACTTGATGCAGAATCTGAAAAGGTAGTTCAGGACGCATTGAACAGAGTTATGTTGAACCGAACAAATGTCATTGTTGCTCACCGGCTGAGTACTGTTAGAAATGCTGACATGATTGCAGTCATTGAACATGGAAAAATTGTCGAAAAAGGTACTTTTTGTTTATCATTACACATCTCTGACCTGTAATTTGTTGTAGTTGAGAACTAATGATAACTCAATTGGTAAAAAAGGGTCACATTCTGAGCTAATATCAGATCCTGATGGAGCATACTCACAGCTCATTCGGTTACAAGAAGTAAACCAAGGTCCAAAGAATGATCAAGACAAGCTCAGAAACTCGGAAATTTCTTCAGAATCAATTCAACTGTCAAGTCAAAAACTTTCATTAGAAAGATCCATTGATCAGTTGCCAACTGAAAAAGATTTGAAAAAAAAAACCGAAGTTTCTCCAGGAAAAAACAAAACTTTACGCCTTGTGAATCTGAACAAACCCGAATTTCCGGTGCTTGTTGCAGGATTGGTATTTGCAGGAGTCAATGGACTTATAATTCCAATCTACGGGATCCTGATCTCGAGAGTGATCAAATCATTTATGAACCACCACCCGAATTAAAAAAAGACTCGAAGTTCTGGGCAATTATGGTAACGGTACTTGGAATTGTGTCATTGTTGGCATCTCCAGTACAGATGTACTTGTTTTCTGTGGCGGGGTCAAAGTTGATCCAACGGATCAGATCAACTTGTTTCGAGAAAGTTGTTCACATGGAGATCGGGTGGTTCGATGAGCCTGAAAACTCCAGTGGGGCAATCGGGGCTAGGCTGTCAACCGATGCAGCACTTGTTAAAGCTCTAACTGGAGATGCATTGGCTCTAATTGTTCAAAACATCGTGTCTGCAATAGCGGGATTGGTTATTGCTTTTACAGCAAGTTGGCAATTGGCTTTGATAATTCTTGTGCTGCTCCCTCTCATTGGAGTCAACAGATATCTTGAAGTGAAATTCTTAAAAGGGTTCAGCAAAGATGCAAAGGTATACTTTCAATTAATATGCAACTATTTTTCAGTTTTCGGAATTTTTGAACCTTTTCGTTGCAGAAAATGTATGAAGAAGCAAGCCAAGTTGCAAATGATTCAGTTGGGAGCATTCGAACCATTGCCTCTTTTTGTGCTGAAGACAAGGTAATGCAACTGTATAAACAGAAATGTGAAGGTCCATTGAAGACCGGAATTAAACAAGGCCTCATTAGTGGAATTGGATTCGGGGTATCTTTCTTCTTCCTATTTTCGGTCTATCCAACGAGTTTCTATGCTGGAGCTCAATTTGTCGAGGATGGGAAAACGACCTTTACCGACGTCTTTCAAGTGAGTAAATTGATTTAAGCCGTTCTTTTGTATGACATCAGTCCAAAGTTTGAAACTTCATGACGAGTTACCTCGGCTTTTGACAGGTTTTCTTTGCTTTGACAATGGCGGCAATGGGAATTTCTCAGTCCAGCTCCTTTGCCCCCGATTCATCTAAAGCGAAGAGCGCTGCTGCCTCTATATTTTCGATCTTAGACCGAAAGTCAAAGATCAATCCTGAAGATCCCTCAGGAGTTTCATTAGAGATTGTAAGAGGAGACATCAAATTTTCCAATGTAAGCTTCAGATATCCTTCACGACCCGACATTCAAATTTTCCAAGACCTCAACTTAACCATTCCTGCTGGGAAGGTAACATAATAAGCTTTTCCCTTTTTTTCGATAAATCAATTAAACAAAAGCATACTTGCATTCACTGAATACATTTTTTCAGACTGTGGCTCTAGTTGGGGAAAGTGGAAGTGGGAAATCGACTGTGATCTCGTTGAAACGGTTTTATGAAATAGATTCAGGAAACATAACCATAGACGGAACTGAAATTCAGAAATTCCAACTAAAGTGGCTGAGGCAACAGATGGGACTAGTTAGCCAAGAGCCAGTATTGTTTAATGACACAATTCGGGCCAACATTGCATATGGAAAGGACGGGCACCCGACAGAGGCAGAAATTATAGCAGCATCAGAGTTGGCAAATGCACACAAGTTCATTAGCAGCTTACAACAGGTTTACATCATTTTAAATCTCATAATTAAGTTTCATATTTGTTCATCGTCTTTTAATACGAAACATTAAATGCATTGCAGGGATATGATACAATTGTGGGAGAGCGGGGAGTTCAGATGTCGGGTGGGCAGAAACAAAGGATAGCCATAGCTCGGGCCATAGTGAAGAACCCGAAAATATTATTGTTAGACGAGGCGACAAGTGCCCTTGATGCAGAATCAGAGAGAATTGTTCAAGATGCTTTGGACAAAGTAATGGTGAACAAAACTACAGTGATTGTGGCCCACAGATTATCAACCATTAAGAATGCAGATTTCATTGCTGTGGTTAAAAACGGGGTGATTGTTGAGACCGGAAAGCACGAATCTTTGATCAATATGGAAGGCGGGTTTTATGCTTCTTTAGTGGCAATTCAAACCACAGCATCATCATGAAAAATTGTTTTTCTTTTCTGTATTTGGATTTTTTTTATGGTTATCTGGTAAATTTATTTCATGATCAATAGCATTTAACATGATGGTTCAGTATCATATAATAAAACTAATTGATGAAATTCATTTATATTAAAACAGATTAATTGTGGAGAAAAAACGTCATGGATGACAATAAGAAAATTGGGTATGAGTCTCTCTCAACCCAGCATATATTAATTACGGCAATCTGCTTTAGATTGCCTTTTTTAGTTAGCATTAGTTAAGGTCAATTGTAATTAACCTCAAACAATGATTTTAAATGCAAAATGAACATATATAACGCTTAAAATGTTACAAAAGTTTGCATTCGTTGCATCAGACTTTTCTCTTGTATCTTAGTATTTGTCATTTATCCTTACCTGCTTATTTGGATTTCTCTGCATTTTGTTTTTACTGACGAAAGATATACCAAAAAAAAATATTTATTGGAAAATAATGGAAATGGACTTTTTTTTGTTATTATTCCGGGGTTAAATTCAAATTGCATTCAATGTGATAGGGTGAAAAATATTATAATGTGAAGGGGGGAAATCTTTGCTTTCAACATTTGTCATGAAAAGGAAACATTTGAAAATATGTTTGCTTTTTAATTTGAAAAACGAGCCAAAATGTTGTTAATTTGTATTAGTCAATCAAAAGGATCATCGAGGAGTAGAATTTTCAAGTCAAGATCTAGCTTTAATAATACACCCTTTTTATTCCATTTATAAGCATGCATCTTGTTTCATGTTTTAAAATTTGTGTTTGATTTTGTTACGTCAACAATATTCTTGTTGACAAGAGGCTGGTGAAAGTCCATCGTAGGAAAAAAACATAGGTTTATTTGCTTACTTTCAAAAGGGTTTTTTATCCCTTATTAGATTGAGAGAATTTGATGGTTTATTATATGTGTTTCTTTACGAGCTTATTAAAGTGTAAAAGAAATTAGGTGCGCTCTCGCGCACATGAGAAAAAATGGTCTGATACAACATATTTTACTATATGAAAAATAAATGCCTAATAATTCAGTTCACAATGATTCATTTCGCCTAATAATTCAGTTTACAATGTTTTCTTCGGCCTAATAATTTATGTTAATCACTACACAAAGTGTGGTGCAATTTTCTTTGCAAACGTGCTCATATTGCCAGGAAAAAATAGTTTCCACTGAATTTGCATAAAA
>CAOJBJ010203730.1:0-12686 GCA_948291685.1 Euphorbia celastroides
TACCAAATTTAATTCCAAAAATCCACAACCACCAACCAAAATAAATTCCGAAATCAATCCACTTTCAAACCAAAGCCACAAATTTCCATTTACCAAAACCAAATTCCGAATACTAAATCACATTTCAAATCCACATCACCACTTCAAATAATTAAGCCATCCATAATGACTTAATACAAACCATTTCATTTATACATAAAATATACATTGTATTTATACCAAAATACAATATACAATCCACCCTCCCCTTTACATTACATGCCATTTCTCTATTATACCAAAAAGTATAATTTACATATACATTTATACAAAATAACACTTTGAGGACTTCCTCCTTTGGCGCAGCTATCCGATCCGATCTTGGTCCTCTACTCTACCCGGGTCTCGGTCTCCAATACCTACGTGTAGACAAAAGACTACACGCTAAGCAATTGAATTGCTTAGTGGTGTACTAAAGATGCCACCACTTTTATTAAAAACCCATTTATGAAAATCATGTTCACATGCACCATGCACCATTTTAAAAGCCTCATTTGTTCTTCAAAACAAATGCACCACACACACATCAATCTTCATTAAAATCCATTCCATACTTCTTTCGTTTGAAAACCACACGAGATTTAACCAATTCGAAAACAATTCAATTCAACATTAATCATTCAATTTCCCATAAGTAAACGAGTAGCACATAGGTACTGATATAATGGTACGGGGGCATGCACTCATGCAACAAAGCAAAAGCTCTCAATATCAGTAAAGTTTTTCGGAGCAAAGCTCCCCACAACCACCACACAGAGCTGGCCAAGCTCTCCATAACCACACAATACCAATGGCGCCATGCCATAATCAATCCATCATTTTGGGGCTATCCTCCCCAAAATGTAGCACACAGCTCCGGTAGCTCTATATAGCATCCCATTATTTGTATGGACCATACTCCCCCTTTATTGGCGCCAATCTACCCGACAACCCTAGGCTCTACTTGCATACTTTGGGCATAATACCATTATTATCAAAACCACTTTACCACACACATTAGCCACACACGATTTGCCAATTCAATTCATTTATCAAATCACATTTACCATTTACTTTCACCAAAACAGGGAAGCATTTCAATCTGCCATCCACACCACTTTCCGCACCCAAAACATTCTCAAAACCACCATTTAACACCACACACGCATGCACACATGTCTTAGCTTTTCAACGCATCTTAAAACATGTCAATCGGAGTTCTAAAACACAAGTTATGCTCAATTTACCAAAACATGTTCAAACATTTCGAAAACAAGGCATCTCATACTTTAAGGAAAACGAATTGTATACAAAAGTATACAAATGTACACTAACCTCAAACTTGCTCCTACGAGCCACTTTCCACGCCTTTCCCCTTGCCTTTACTCGAGTTTCACGGCTCTCCACATACAAGAAACTCAATCCATAAAGGCTCACCACAAAAGGCCTTTTTATGCATGAAATCATGCTCTCTATACATTTACCCAAACTCCTATACTGAAATCAAAACGAAAATCAACTCACCTTGGGTCGGGGTCACTATTCACGCAACCCTTCCACACCCAATTACTCCTCACACAACCATGCTCTCACCCAATTGAAGACACAAGAGGGAATTTCGGTCACCAAAGATCAAGCTTCACTCAAGAAACCGAAAGGAAAGGACAATTTCGGCTCAAACAATTTTTCAACCAAAGAGGAAGAAAACGCACGAACTTGAAGAGAAAGAAGAAGATAAATGAGAAACAAGAGTTCTCTAGATACTTTTAGAGCTGCCACATCACTAAAGGATAAGCTTGAATTGGCTAAAGACCGAATTACCCTCGAGTTACCTTCAATTCACAAAACACTCTAAAGCAGAAATTTCTTTGGTGCACGTAGTGCTCCCTGGAGCACGAGGTCGTGCACCAGCCTGCCTCTGGACGCCCACCTTGAGCACGGCGTGCTCACCAGTGCACAAGGTCGTGCACTAGGCTGCCTGCTCTCTTCTCCCTTCGCACGCAACACACTTTTCACACCCGAATTCAATCCCTTTGACCTCTAAACTTCATTCACCATTCTTACACCAATCGAAACACATCAAATGTATGCCAAATCAACACTTATCAACATGCTCATGATGCATACGACTAGCCCATTTTCGGGTCGGTACATCCTGACAGCAACAAGTTTACCAGAAATGTCATCCTTTTCTGGTATAGGTTCATGAGAGCAGGAATCTCTCTCAAACTCTCCCTCACAATCCTCAACTCCTGGTTCATGATCCTGAAACAGAAAATTGTCAGAGAAAACAACATCTCGAGAAACTATCAGTTTCTGGAGTTGTGTATCATAAAGCTTGTATCCCTTCTAGCCTAGGGAAAACCCCATGAAAAGATACTTATGTGCCCTGGCTGCCAATTTATCTCTTTCTGCAACATTTTTGTAATAGCACAGAGATCCAAACACTTGAAATCTCTCATAGTGTGGAAGAGTGCCATAAAATATCTCATGTGGTGACTTCAAATTATGTAACTTAGTTGGCAACACATTGATTATTGATGCTGCATATAGGACTGCCTTTCCCCAAAATCTTCTAGGGAGTTTAGCTACATTCATTAGAGCTCTAGTCACTTGTAGTAGATGTTTATGCTTGCGTTCTGCAACACCATTTTGTTGTAGTGTGTAACTGCAAGTTTTCTGATGCAGGATCCCTCTATCATGAAATAACTGCTGACATTTGTGCCCCCATAAACTCCCCTCCATTATCTATCCTTATAATTTGAACATCAGCAGTATACCGTGTTTTAGCAAAATTCAGAAAATTTTCCAGAGCAAGCACTGTTTCATCTTTGCTTCTTAAAAGATACAACCAGGTAACTCTTGAGTAATCATCAACCAAAGTAAAAAAATATTTGGCACCAGTAAGAGACACTTGCTTATATGGACCCCAAATGTCAGCATGCAAAATTTGTAGTCTAGTGTAAGAAGCAGAGTCACTTTTATTAAATGGAAGCCTATGTAACTTGGCTTATGGACATACATCACACTCAAAAGAACTGCTAGTAAGATGAATACATGGGATATGACTTAGGCTTTGAAAAGAAGCGTGGCCTAGTCTTAAGTGCCAAACATCTACTGGCTTTTTATTACAACTTGAAAAAACTCTATGTACAGAATTGCATCTCTGCAGGGAACTGATAACAGCAGGATCGAAAGAGCTTGAATTCAGAAAATACAATCCATGCTGCATCCAAGCCACTGCCTTCACAGCTTCAGTATTCAAGTCCTGCATATAGCAATAATTCCCATAGAACAACACCTAAATGTTATTCTGCTTTGTTAATTGCCCTACTGATAAGAGATTATGCTTGAATTCTGGAACAAACAAAACATTTTCAAGCATAATATCATTTTCTAGCCTCACTCTTCCTGTGAAACTGACATGTTTAACACTCCCATATGGAAAATGAATACTGTGTTTTCCCTTCATCATAACTAAATGAGAGAAATAACTCCTTTGACAACACATCTGGGAACTTGTCCCACTATCTATTATCCATATATATGAGTTATTGTCACTCTCACCTGAGAATCCTGCAAATGTACCAAAGGCTGCACCTGGTTCTGGATTTCTCATCTCCATTGGTGATTCTTGCATAATCTCCTTACCTTTCATCATCCCTTGATACACTTCCTGAACTGCTTTATTCATGACTGCTTGATCTATGAAGGCTTCTTGTATGTCACAAGAACCTCCATTATCTGCAACAATACTCTGGTTAGCATAAGAGTTATGGTTAGAAAAACCTTTACCTCTCAGTTTCGCTTTGTTTGGCCACCACTCAGGATAACCAATGATCTTGAAGCAGGTCTCCTTTGTGTGTTTAGTTTCACCACAGTTGCTGCATTTCAATGAGCTCTTATCAACTTTGTTGTCAAACCTGGTGCCTCTCTCCTTGCCTTGTTCACTTACTTCTCTCTGCATAGATGAGTAGTTGACTGCTGCATGACTGGCCATCTCCAAACTCCTCGCATTTGACACTTCTATCCGTTTCTCAATTTTACTCATCATGGAAAAGACTTTGTCAAGACTTGGCAGGGGATCCATTAACAGAACTTGATCTTTCACATGATCATAGACTGAATTGAGTCCCATAAAAAACTGCATCATCTAATCTTCTTGATCCTGCTCTGAAATTTTTCTGAAAGCATCACATTAGCAATACTTCTCACCTCCACACCTGTAGCTTGGAATTGGCCTCAAAAGCTACAACTCATCCCACATTCTCTGCAGTTTATTGAAATACTGCATCACTGACATCCCTCATTGCTCAATCATGTTTATGTCTCTCTTTAGTTTATACAACAATGGACCATTAGCCTCGCAGAAACGATGCTCTAGTGCACTCCAGAGTTGTTTCGATGAGGTAACATAAGCAAAACCTTCAGCCAGATCTTTGCTTATTGCATTCAAGATCCATGAAGTCACAAGACAATCACCTTTCTTCCATTTCTTGTACGCTACAGTTCCTTCCTCAAGCTCCTCTGCATCTTCTGAGATGAAATTCAATTTATCCTTCGTCGTAAGTGCTCTGATCATCGAATTTTTCCAGGCTAAGTAATTGTTGCTTCCTGTTAGTAAAATCGAGATCAGCACTAGGCTTGGATTCTCCTGCACTGTATTACAATCCTGATCTCCTCCTCCTGAGTCCTCTGCATCATTTTCTTCTTCGATTCGAGCTGTGTTTCTCGAATTTTTCGCTTGAGCTTGCTCTGTTTCTCTAGTTTTTCTTAGCCATGTGATACCATGAAATCTGAGCTTAAAGTTTTTTGATTAACGAAATCTCTCAATTACAAAAAGAGGATTACAGAGAAAATAGCAGAGAAAAATCAATCGGAAAAATATCCCTAATTGCCTATTTATACTAGTAAGAAATATATCTGGCTAATGGAATCAATTTTAGCGCGAATGATGGCAGCTGGTGACAACTGGAATTTGTTAGCTGTAACTAACTAAGCTGATGTGGCAATCCGTGGCATCATCGTTCATTGGATTAACTCAACTGACATGACAATTCGTGGCATCACAATCTATTGGTTTAACAACATTGAGGAAGAAATTGGTGCATTTTGGCCAATTTGAGGGGCAAAGTAAAACCTTTTAAGTTGAGAGAGGCTTCTTCAAATTTAAGTTAAATTAAGGATGATTTTAATGCATTTAACTCTTCAATTTGGACTTGATTTGTTTTGTAAATATCTAATTATATATTGTGACTGTGCAAAATTGATGAGCAGCCAGATATAATGGCACCAGGAGTTGGGATTTTAGCGGCCATGATTCCTGCAACCGAACCAGGTGGCTCACTTAATGCAAAAATGGCTCCAGGGTTTTCAATAAGGTCTGGTACATCAATGGCTTGCCCTCATGTTGCTGGTGCTGCTGCTTTTATCAAATCGGTTCACCATGGCTGGACTTCTTCCATGATCAAATCTGCTCTTATGACTACAGGTATTCAATTTTTGTTCTCTATGTATTTGTTAAATAAAAGTAAGGCTACAATGTCGACGAGTAAAAGTTTATACCGAGGCTCTGTTCTTTTCAAATTCAAGTTTTATTCTATTCGATTTCATTCAGTTCAGTTCAATTTAATTCAATTTAGCTTTATTTAGTTTCATTCAGTTTAGTTTCATTAGATTTTCACTAAATTCATTTAATTTCATTAATTTTCGATAAATTTCAAGTAAGTTTAATTGTCATTTAATTTAGATCAGTTTGTTATAAGTTTTATTTTCATTAAGTTTCAATAAGTTTTATTAGATTTCAGTCAATAAATTTTAGTTCAGTTACGTTTCGTTCAGTTCAGTTTTGCCACTAGCCATTTAGTCAAAAAAGAACAAAGCCTAAACTTGTGATTGCTAATACTCTATGTTTGGTGTATAAATATGTTAATATAATTATAATTGCAGTGAAATTGAATGGGTCAGACACCAAATAAGTAATTCATTTTAATCAGTCCAAATTTTGATTAGTAAATAAGTTGTGTAACATATTTGTCTTTGCATCTTGCAGCTACTATATACGACAACTCGGGAAAGCAGGTGAAAAACAGTTCAAACTCGAATTCAAATCCACAAGAAATGGGAGTCGGGGAGATAAACCCGATCAAAGCTCTTCATCCAGGGTTAATTTTTAAAACCACAACCATCGATTACCTCAAATTCCTCTGTTACTTTGGTTACTCGGAGAAAAACATAAGTTCGATGGCAAATATCAACAATTTCAATTGCCCAAAAAATAGCTTTGATAGCCTAATTTCAAGCATAAATTACCCCTCAATTTCAATTGCCAAATTGAATAGACACCAATCTTTGACCGTAACAAGAACTGTGACAAATGTTGGACCCCCAAATTCAACCTATATTGCCAAAATTGAAGCTCCAAGGGGATTATTAGTTAAAGTTTTGCCTAATAAACTTTATTTTAAGGAAAAATTAGAAAAAATATCATTCAAGGTTAGCTTTAGTGGAAAATTAGCTAACCACGGTTACAATTTCGGGTCTATTACTTGGGTTGATGGTAAACATCCTGTTCGATTAATGTTTACTGTCAATGTTGAAAATAATGGTAAAAATATTTGATAGGTTGTTTTAGTTTTTTTTTATTTAATTTTGATTCTTTTCTATAGAGCAATTTGGTTTGGATTGGATGGTGTGTTCCACTTTATTACCGACATGATTAATTTCTAGTCATTGTTATATTTTTAATATTTCTTCTTTTTTTTTGTATGAGATAGATAAATGTGAATTCATATTAATTATT
Organism: Euphorbia celastroides; assembly: GCA_948291685.1. Lineage (NCBI taxonomy): Eukaryota > Viridiplantae > Streptophyta > Magnoliopsida > Malpighiales > Euphorbiaceae > Euphorbia > Euphorbia celastroides. Next base: position 6,821 of record CAOJBJ010203730.1, read on the forward strand.
TTATTAATTTGTTTAGTGTTTTCTCTTAGTTTCTTTTACATATTCATGAGATTTTAGGTGGTATGAAGTATGAACAGATCAATGTGGGCACTGGAACCTAGTAACTGTTGATATATTACAAGAAAATCTCTTGTAATGATAGTATTCATACAATTTAATTAAAATTGTATTGAAACAAATATTATATAAATTATCTAAATTAGTGTTATCCGTGAATTACACAGATACTACGCTAATTTATTCAAAAAATAAAACTTCTTGATTTATGGTTGCCTTCCATTCAATGAAACATGTGGATACTTATTTAACCAATTAAATTATAAGAATACATATTGTCATTATTTTTAATAAAAAGTCAAGTCAAACTATGAATAGTACTATATACCAAGCGACAAAGCCTGAACTTAGAATCTTCATTCTAGATTTTCTAGTATTACGAAGATGTGGAAACAAGTCTTTTTAGTTATTAGATTGATATAGGAATCAAAATCTCTTCCCAGCTGCATGTAATTCTCATTGTGCTATTTTCTTATACAATTATATGTAAATTCACATTAAATTTATTATTTAATATTCAAATAAGAATATCTTTATCAGGAGAATTGTCTTTATTACTATACTAAGTGTGAAAGCCTATACATATAATCTTCATTTTACGTTCCCTATATGACATAAACGAGAAATGATTTTTTTAAAAGATCGAGCGCAATAGGAATCAAGATCTCTTTCTTGCCATTTTGAATCGTCATTTTGTTATTTTCTAACACAATTACTTGTAAATTTGTAGTTAGTCTTGTCATTTAATATTAAAATAATTGTTAGTATTTCAAATATAATAGAATAAATTTTTGATTATTGGTTATAAGTGTACGACTTTATCAAATGTTTGTATAAAAAACACGACACAAATATAGAGTTAACACGATAGTTAACACTGAATTTTTTACCTCTAAATACCTTAAATCTGAAACATATTCAAATGAATGTGTATATTTTTTACACCTAATGAAAGTAAAATTATAAGAATTTGAAAAAATGAAAAAATGACCACATAAAAAAAAAGTCAGGGGTGAAATTGATAAAAAGAAAAAGTTATACCTTAAAAGTGAAAAAATTGAAAGAGAAAAATGAAACTGGACAGCAAGACAGAGGCGTTTCAATAGTAAGGGATTCTCATTTAGGACACGGCTTTTCTCGTTTCGAAAACCCAATTTCGAGATTGGTATTTAATTACATTTTCTTCATCAGCAAAAACCCATTTGATTTCTCCCATCACTCTCCAGTTCCTGTTCTTCTGTTTCCCGGTAAAATATTCTATCTTTTGCGCCTTTTTATTATGCTTTTGTTCAATTTTCTGTTTTGATCTGCTCGTGAATTATGTGTTTTGGCCCGCATGAGGTGTTGGATCTTCAGTTTCTGTCATTCATTTTTGTAGATTATTTGCATGCAGCCCTTTAATTTTGGAGGGTTCACTCTTGTTTCAGGTATATGGAGATGATTTTGTCGTTTCTAGGTTTAAATGAAGGCTGATTAAGGGAAAGTGAAAGCGAATTTGCTTCTGGGTTTTTGATAAATTAGGTTTTCTTTTCTGAAATTTCGTTTCTTTGAGGTGAGGAATTAGAAATGGACGGGGAATCAGGTAATAATTTCGATAAATCTAGAGTTTTGGACATCAAGCCATTACGCAGTCTAATGCCGGTGTTTCCCTCTACCCCTACCGGCCCTTTACCTGCCGGCTTTGCTCCGTTTTTCCCTTTCAACGGACCACAGGCGACCCCCGAGCCTAGCCAGCAGACCCACGCCCCAGCGCCTCTCAGGTCCTTCAGGCCCCAGCAGGAAAACGGCGACGTTTCCCCAACCGAAAACGGAACCCGGTTGAGGCAAAAACGAGCTGCTTTAAGGCCAAAGGGATCATCCTCCGAGAAAAAACCGAAAAAAGATTTGGACAATTTGCTTTCCATGGCGGATTCCACTAAATTCATTGTAGGGGTCACTGAAGCTCAGAGAGATGACGGCGATAGGGATGTTGTGATTGATGTTATGATGAGGTATGATGCGCTCAGGCGAAAACTGAGCCAGTTGGAGGACTCTAAAGAGTCTTCCAATGCAAGTACCAAGGCCTTCAGGCGAGCAGATTTGAAAGCCTGTAATGTGCTGATGAGCAAAGGGGTAAGGACCAATATGAAGAAGAGAATAGGAGCGGTCCCCGGGGTTGAAATTGGGGATATATTCTTTTTCAGAATGGAGATGTGTTTGCTTGGGTTGCATTCCCCTGCAATGGGAGGAATAGATTACATGGTCTTAAAAGGCGAAGGGGAAGAGGATCCCTTGGCTGTGAGTATTGTCTCTTCGGGTGGCTATGGTGACCCAGCAGACGATCCCGATGTGTTAATTTATAGTGGCCAAGGTGGAAATGCCCAAACTATAAACAGCAATAAACAGGCGGCTGATCAGAAACTCGAAAGGGGGAATCTTGGATTGGAGAGGAGTTTGCATAGGGGAAATGAAGTTCGGGTCATTCGGGGTATGAAAGATGTGATTTGTCCCACTGCTCGGGTTTACATGTATGATGGGCTTTACCGGATCCAAGAATCGTGGGTTGACAAGGGGAAATCGGGTTGCAATGTGTTTAAGTATAAGCTAATTAGGGTTCCAGGGCAGGAGCCTTGTTTTGCAATCTGGAAATCAATTCAACAATGGAAAGACGGGTTTTCCTCTCGGGCTGGACTTATTATCCCTGATCTTACATCAGGGGCTGAGAGTATACCCGTTACACTAGTAAACAAGGTTGATGATGAAAAGGGGCCGGCTTACTTTACATATTCCACTTTGGTGAAGTATCTTAAACCGTTTGATTTGGGTGAGGGTTTACCTCTTGAGTGTAACTGCAGGAAACCGTGTTCCCCTAGTGACCCGAACTGCTCCTGCATTAGGAGAAATGTAGGGGTTGCCCCCTACACTGCAAACAGTGTGTTGGCTGGCAGGAGACCAGTGGTTCATGAATGTAGCCCATCGTGCCCTTGTGGCTCGAACTGCAAGAACCGGGTGGCTCAAACAGGTCTGAAGGTTCGGTTGGAGGTGTTCAAAACAAAAGACAAGGGCTGGGGTTTGCGGTCGTGGGACCCAATTCGGGCGGGCACTTTTATCTGTGAATATGCAGGTGAAGTTGTGGAAAAGGTTAGTGAAGATGATGAGTATTTGTTTGATTCGGGTCGGGTTTATGAGCCATTTAGATGGAATTGTGAGCCTGGCTTGATAGAGGATGATGGAAACGATGTAGGGGAGGAATATGAGATACCGGCCCCGTTGATTATAAGTGCAAAGAATGTTGGAAATGTGGCTCGGTTTATGAACCATAGTTGTAGTCCAAATGTGTTTTGGCAGCCGGTTGCTTATGAGCAGAACGGGGAATCTTATGTGCATATCGGGTTTTTTGCAATGAGACACATTCCCCCTATGACCGAGTTAACTTATGACTATGGGATTTCCCCTGGTCAAATGCAAGGGAAAAAGAAGTGTTTATGTGGATCCCCGAAATGCCGGGGCCATTTTGGCTGAAAGTTTGCTGGAAAGTAGTTGAGCGAGGTTTGAATTCTACCCTACTTTTCAATTTTTTTCATGTCTTTCGTGTTCTTATGTTTATGTTTCTTTCCTTAATGTGGCAGGCGGTCCTTGTGATAGCGAAAACCAGTCTTTGACTGGATTATGGTGTTTTTTTTCCTGCTCTAGCTATGTGCAAGAGTTATGTAGCAGTAGATAGTGTACTTCTCTTGTAGGCTGTACTTTCAGAAGCTGCTGGGCTTCTAATTTTGTTTCAGGATCTTTTCCTTTTGGATAAAAGCCGGTCTTTCTGGATTGAAGTAGGGTTAGGTCTAGAAAGCAATGAAGATATCGGATTTGGATATTTTTGCTTATGTACTTTGGTTGTAACTGCATTTTCATGGTTATGTATTGTAGCAAAGATAAACGAATCAGCTTTCTATGGTCTTTTTAAGACTGCAGGATTAACATAAAATCTAAGAATCAGAACAATGAGAGCACAATATCAACTTTCCAAATGTTGATTTTTACAAAGAGAGAAACATTGTTATGCATTTCAAAGAGTACAAACAACCAAAGCCAAAATGAAAAGACAAGAGTATAGCAAACTTCAAGATTAACTAGATGGCTTTGTAAGGCAATCAAGCTTTAGCTTCCTCAGTAGCTGCTGTACTAGGCTCGGGTTTCGCTTCTTCTGTCTCTTTGCCTTCTTCTCTGATTGGGTCCTCTGAGAGTTGAAAACCGATGCGATCAATGTCAATGGTATTTCAAAAACACAACAATTAGTATTGCAAATAAAACACAACAATTAGTATTGCAAAACATTGCACTGCATCGGTATTCAAACTGCCTACATTCAGAATGTGCGGGGAAATCCTAAGACAACCAGAAAACGGGAAATTCTAACCTTCATCTTTCAAATCTTCTGCATCATTATCATCGTCATCCATGTTTAACTTCTGCAGGTCTATAATCATATTTCAATTAGCAATTCATTCAATCCATTACCCGGAATAGCTTTCTATATAAGAGAAATTGTCAAGGTCATTGTGCATTAAATTACATCCAATTTTACAGGCTCTCATTGGTGAACCCTAACAGTAGCTACAACTTTTATCATTAACAGTCATTTATTCCAATTCGAACAAGATTCTAATTCTATTGCATAAAAAGTTGAGGAAAATGAAGTGCAGTCAACTCACCGAGAAGTCCATGTCATCGAAATCCAAGCGACCTTTCTCTGTTAATCCAGGAAAAGCAGATCAGTAAAGATAAGCAAAAGCCACAAAAGAACAGAATTTTATGGAAATTCAACAATGTTTACCATTCTCTTCATCTTCGTCAACCCATTTATCCCAATAAACTTTCACAAAAACCGGAGGCTTTCCTTCTTGCTTAGTCAACCTGCTCCACCACTTCTTCTCTTCTTTCTTTATAACATAGGCTATATATCTCACCCCAACATTACACTTTCTTTCCTGCAGAAAAATCCAATCTTCACTTAAATATCCACCAAACAATGAAACCCATAATAGTTGGCTATATCTTTTTTACCTCAACGTTGACTTTATCAAACAGATCAAGGTCAACCTCATAAGGGACATCATCTTTAGTAGCAGAGAACATGAATTTCCCTTCAGGCTCAAGCTTCAGCTTCACATTTTTGGCATCGGGCACCTCGACCGTTATGTAAAGCTTGTCACTTCTCTGTGCCCATTTCACAATTGGGTGGCGGCTGCAAAAAGATCACATCTTTGCATAAATTTCACACAACCCATTATCCTATCAAAGAAAACCCAGTTACCGAAATTCGCTATCCCCTAGCTTTACACTTGTAAAGCTAAGATCTTTCAGAAAAACAATGCTGAACAGAACTAGAAGTGTAAAATGGTGAAAACTTTTAAGGGTTTCTACTAACATATAGAAGAAGTACAAAGAAAATAACAGTCAATATCAAAGAAGAAGATGAATGCTTACCTCATTTTTGCAAGATGGAATTGAAACTGGAGAAAAATTAGGAGGATAATCGATAGTTGTTTTGGTATGGTATGTAGAAAAGAGGTGGCAATGATCATCCTTATATTTCCAGCAGATAGTTGAAGAAGAGCTCGAACTTTCCAGAGAAGTCAGGTGTTTTCTTTGCCTCTTTTTCTACGGTGATTTTGTCACCAGTACATTACGGCTGGTAGGTGTTAAATTTGGAAACTTTATACAATTGAACTGCTTACTGGGCCGAGCCCATTATAGTTTGAGAATTTATTAATTGTGGAAAAAATAAAAAATAAATGTTTTTCTGTGGATTGATTGCAATTCTTTTTATTTTTTT
>CAOJBJ010204165.1:0-11796 GCA_948291685.1 Euphorbia celastroides
TATTGAAATGGGTTAAAAGAATGGGTTTTGACAAAAATGCCCCTGCTGACATGGCATTTTTTAACGGTGTTAGGGCGTCGATCCTCTTTTTGCTGACGGAGACAAACATCAGGGGGCGGTTTGCTTGGTTTTAAACATCAGAGGGTATTTTGCTGAAATTTGAAACATCATGGGGGTTTTTTGAACTTATCCCTAAAATAAATTGAATTGCATTACAGTTAAATATTTTTATATTTATATTCTTTACCAAACTCTATCAACTAACAAAACAGAAATAAAAACAATGGAATAAAACTAGTGAAAATGCGACACTATGATATGATGTTAATTTTTTATTTTAGTGAATATGACTTTGGATTAATGGAAAAAACATAAAACACGTATCCTACAAGAAAGGAAACCAATCAAAACAAGTATTTGTATGGATTATCACCAAATCTGTCTGCTTCCACTTGTACTGACAGCAACTATAGTTGGCCCCAAAATAAATGAAATTGCCATATTGGATCCCTTTTTATTTAAAAAACTTAAATATAAATAAATAGAATTTAAAACGAAATCTTTGAACATGTTATATATTAGGTGTGTTTAAAGGGGTCATTTTAATGTGAGTGGGTTCTTTAATAAAGCTACATGGCATTTTCAGATAACTTGTCATTGAAGTTACTTAAATCTTGCAATTTGGTTTAATTTTATAAATTTCATTTCATCCGATATTGGATAGGTATAATTCTATAACTTGAAAAACCCCATGTATTTTGAGGCAAGCAAATGTGAACAAACGCTCGTAATTACTAATTAAATTGAGACCCTAAAAGCTAAGTGGTATCATTATTTCGAGACATTTCAATTCAGTTAGATGGTAGGGTTGGTAAGCAAAATTCTGAGCATTGTTGCTCCCCCGCCTCTGCTGGCGGCGGCCAATTCAACCTCTGTCCATGTGCTTTACTCGCCATATTAAGCCAAGACATCAATCTCCACAATTAGCCCACGCAACTCCAAATAAGCAACAAATACCTATCTTGAAATAATGTTTGTGGCTTTTTTTGAATAATTATCAAATCCTTGAAGAGACTGGGTTTCGAACCTAAGACCTTCCACCAACATATTGGAAGGTGTACCTTTTGACCAAAGGTCAATTGGTATAACGTATGTGGCTTTTTTTTAATAATTATCAAATCCTTGAAGAGACTGGGTTTCAAACCCAAGACCTTTCACCAACACATTGGAAGGTGTACCTTTTGACCAAAGGCCAATTAGTATAACGTTTGTTGCTTAGCCACATGTTTTCCTAAAAATTGTTCTTATCACGTACTATTTTCTAAAAGATACATGAAAAAATTCCAGAATCTCAAACTCCCCCTTATTTAAAGAATTGCCATTGAAAAGCTCCTTCTTCCATCCCAAGAACAAAACGTTAAGAACAACTCATACTTATGGTTCAAATCTAATAAATAGCAATAATGAATTTAATAATTCAAAAATCGTACTTAGTATATCCACCCCCAACACAATAAACCGTATAACAAAAACAAGTTCCTTGTAAAATATACAACTCAATCTTGAAGGTGATAAATAAACCTAATAAACAAAATGCATAAAAAATAGAATAAAAAACATTGAAAGTGATTTGAAAGTAAAATAAAAATGAAAAATTATAACAAGAAAGCAAATAGAACAAGTCATCATCGTTTTTAACACCACCACTTGGCACTCTCTCCTTACCGCCGGCCCACTTTCTTCCTCCTTATAACATCCCATTTCCCCTTCTAATCACGTTGCTTAATTTTCTTCATCTTCAAAACCCATCAATCAATTCACTAATCAAACCAATTAATCAACTTTTGTTGGATTAATTGGTTAATCAACGATCATGGACAGGCTAATCAGCTTGGAGCCGTCAAATCTAGTGGCAATCAGAATAGAACCGGGCCAAAAATGCTCCGGCGAGCTAATTCTCCGGAATGTAATGTACACAATGCCGGTGGCTTTCAGGATTCAGGCGATGAACAAAACTCGGTACACAATTAAGCCACAAACTGGAATCATATCTCCTCTTGCAACTCTTACAATTGAAATCACTTACCATCTTCCTCCCGGTTTTCTTTTGCCGGAAAAATTCCCTTTTTCCGACGACATGTTTCTTCTTCACAGCGTTGTTGTTCCCGGAGCTTCGATCAAAGAATCAACTTCGAATTTTGATTCGGTTCCCCCTGATTGGTTCACTGCAAGGAAGAAACAAGTGTTCATTGATAGTGGAATCCAGGTTGTTTTCGTTGGATCGCCTATTCTAGCTCAATTGATAGCTAATGGATCAATGGATGAAATTCGAGAAGTTCTTGAAAGAAGTGACCCCTCTTGGAATCCGGCTGATTCTTTTCATTCTGATGGACTGACTTTGCTCCATTTAGCCATAGCTCAAGCGCGGCCCGATATTGTCCAGTTACTTCTTGAATTCAAGCCGGACGTTGAGCTTCAGTCTCGGTCCGGCTCGAGCCCATTGGAGGCTGCGGCTGAGGCTGGTGAGGCTCTCATAGTTGAACTTCTGTTGGGCCGCCGGGCCAATATGGAGAGATCTGAGGCCTCGAATTTGGGCCCGATCCACCTAGCGGTTCACCACGGCCATTTAGAGGTCTTGAGGCTTTTGTTGCTAAAAGACGCTGATGTTGATTCTGTCACTAAAGATGGGTTTACCGCCCTTCATATAGCAGTTGAGGAAAGGAGACGAGATTGCGCTCGTCTCCTTTTGGCTAGCGGTGCTAAGGCTAATATTCGTGACAATACAGAGGGTGACACCTCGTTGCATATAGCGGCGAGAATAGGCGACGAGAACATGGTTAGGTTGTTGCTACAAAAGGGCGCAAATAAAGATATTCGCAACAAGAGTGGTAAAATTGCTTTTGATATTGCGACGGAGCATGGCCATAGTCGCCTTTTTGATGCATTGAAATTAGGCGACAGTTTATGTAGCGCCACTAGAAAAGGTGAAGTGAGGAGTATATTGAAATTGATCGAAAGTGGGGCCGCGATTAATGGTAGAGACCAACATGGATGGACCGCATTGCATAGAGCGGCGTTCAAAGGAAAAATCGAAGTTGTTCGAGCTTTGGTTGAGAGAGGTATAGATGTTGATGCTAAAGATGAAGATGGATACACTGCATTGCATTGCGCAGTAGAGTCAGGTAATGCTGACGTGATTGAACTTTTGGTTAAGAAAGGAGTTGATGTTGAAGTGAGGACAAACAAAGGTGCCACGGCTCTTCAAATAGCAGAGTCCTTACAATATGCAGGCATCACTAGAATACTTATTCATAGTGGTGCCACCAAAGACGGTGTAACACATGTAGTTCCTTTCAGTAAATCCATGGTAGCGGTCGAGGTGGAGAAGAAAGTCAAGAAAAGGTCAAGTCGATCGAGAGCTTTAAGGGCTAGTTTTGATCGATCTATGCCATTAGTTGTGCTTTAAAGATTTAGTAGCTAGACAATGAGTTCTTCCTCATCTTCATCGTCATAATCACTTAAGAACTTAAAATTGATTCTAATTTTTTCTACTATTAGGTAAAATTTGAGAAAGACTTTGAAGACACTGATACACATATTGATTGTTGATTCAATGTATGGTATAAGCTAGACAAATATACATGCTTTACACCATTTCTGTAATTTCTCATGTTTTCGGTAATTTCTCATCTTTAATACATTAATAAAATCATGTATAAATTAATTGACAATTCATATTCTCCATGGTGAAATGAACAGAGATTTAATAACATTTTTTTATTCGTTTGTTTTCGCTAATATTAATTAATTAGTAAGAGAAATTGTAGTGAATTGCTTCCTTTAATAATTTTGTTCATGTTTTACTTAATTTAAAATAAACTTGTTAAAAATACCTTTCAACTTTTACATTAATACCTTAAAAATGTTTATACCTCTGAAAATCTCCATATATTTTTTTTTAAAAAAAAATTGTAAGTTTCAAAAAGGGTCATACTTCTGAAAATTTCCGTACTCAACATCAAATCTTCAATCAAGGCTATGAAAATTGCCTCAAACTATCCTCCTTTTCTTCATCCTTGATTACTTATAATCGATCCTTTCCGAACCTTAAGATTGTTCTTTTATTGGCTTCTGTCGGAAGTAGAAAAAGAGGAAAAAAATTGACTTGTACAACTCAAGCTTTACAGTAAATCCAATGTTATTAAAACCAGACCGGGAGTCGAACCAGTGAGATTAACGGTTCACAGTTTGACCGGTTTGACCGGGCTGATTTGACCAGTTACATATCATAAAATTACATAAAATATTCATTTATATATTATAATTTATATGTAAATATATATTATATAAATAAAAATATTAATATATAAAAATTTTAACAAACCGGATTTTTTTTCTAACCGGATCGGACTCTTGGCCGGTTGAACCAGCCGGTCCAGTCCGGTTTTAATAACCATGAGTAAATCCAACCATTCCCCATTTTGGGGAATTTGGCAAAACGGGAAACAACATGGAGTAAAACACAAGTCTAATAATTCCAATTTTTGTTTCCTAAAAAATGTAATCAAATATATTATAATTTTTATTTTTTATTTTCTTTTATTGATTTCTTTATTACTCTTTATATCAAGTATAAAGAAATTAATATAATAATAATAATAATAATAATAAAATATTATTTTGAATTAGAGAATGGAAGATAGGGTAGATGGATGGATCAAAAATACTGTAGATTCTGTAAAATGAGGGTTGAGGAACAAACATTTAAGAAAATGGTTGGATTTTTGGTTAGTGGTAAATTCCAAAAAGGGGAAATCGACGAAAGTTCTCAGAAATTGATGAATCAAATAGGGACAAGGAGGGAAGATTTACCTGATTTGGTAATAAAAATAAGTGCAACTTACAAAAATATATCAAATCTAACTTTTGTTTTCACAAAAATGTTCACTAGCACAAACTTATTTAATAAATTTCTAACTAACTAAAATAGTACCACCAAACATCAAAAAACTAAAATAATGTCAATGTATACGTTCTGCATACATATGCATTACATGCGCATTACAAATGCTTTACATAGATATTACATATGCTTTACATATTATTCCGAATTAGTTAAAACAATTCTAAGAATATATGATTATAGATTCATGATGCATATATGAAATGATTTGATAAGAAAAATAACTTTACAACTTCATTATACATATGCTACATATATGTTTCATGGATTTTATAAAAGTTATTGAATAACGTTACATACACATACTTGCAAATTTGATTCTAATTAATGAAGAAAGAAAAAAAGAATCCATTACATATATTACATAACCCTCACATTGTCATTACATGTACTATACATATCATTTTCATTGTTGACATTACTCAAGAAACATTTTATCAAACACCTTGTATGCAGGAAGCATTATCATCTTCATCACCATTGCAATTCAAAAACATCAAAAGAGAAAGAAGAAGGCAAGAAGGAGAGGGAGAAATATGCTCTCAATTTTCGTAAGTATTGTAAAGCAAATGTAATGCACATGTAAAGGAGAGGCTGAAATATGCTTTCAACTTTTGTCAGTGTTGTAAAGCAAATGTAATGCACATGTAATGGACAACGTATATAATGCAATTTTAATTTAGAGAATGCACATAATGAAAATAAAATGGTTAAGTAACATTTATGCAAATAATTTGTAAAAACTATACAATTATATTAATTTTTCTAAAAATAAAGAGGTTGGAGAGGCGAGTGTGTTGGATGGGAAGACGTATGGGAACAATAAAGCAACGAAGGAAGAAGAAAACTGAAATTAGAGCGTAATTTCGTGTTAATAAAAGTTAAGTATTGATGTAAGGTTAACTTTCAGTCTAAATGAAATTCAATAGCGGGAGAACAAAACTTATTGATACAAAATTTAATGAAAATTTAATGAAATTTATTGAAATTAAAATTTGTATCAAACTAACCGAAATTTAATAAGTTTTAAACTTATTTGAAATTTGTTAAAACTTAATGAACTGAATGCAATTGTTTTGAAACTTAATGAAACTGAATTGAACTGAAACTTAATAATTTAAACTAAATTGAATTTAACTGAACTGAAAATAAGTGGAAAAGAAGAGGGTCTGAATATTATTTTCCATCAGCAACCACTAACTTAAAGATTTTCTGTGTACATAATAATATGAACCTTATTTCTAATATGAAGGTAATGTTTTTTCTTTTTTGGGTTCATTCATTACTAATCCCAAATAGACATTAGGACTATAAGATCCATGATACTACTGTTTTCCAAAAATATTAGCCCGATGAGTGATGATCTCTCTATTCTTGTAAGATTTCAGTTATCCACTTCAAATTGAATAAATGAATTAATTGAATTCTTAAGTTATTTTACAATGTTAATTAGTCCCCCATTTTAGATAAAAAATCATAATTTTTCTGTCTTATTGTTTAAGTGGCAAAACAAACCCAATTTCAAATGATAAACGGATGCACTTTTTTAAAAAATTTTATGGAACGTTCAAATCTGTTAGTTCAGAATAGTTAGGGGACTAATGTCAAGTTCTAAAAAAATGATCTATAAGAAATTTTTTCCTAAAACTAGTAGGTCAAAACAATACTCTTAAGATCCTTTTCTCTAACAACAAAATTCTGAAGATCCTTCTCTCTAACAACAAAATTCTTATCTTAGCATTTAGGTATACATAAAAGTGACAACTTTTTTTAAAAAAAAAGCTTTATTATGACGGCAAGATAGATTACATTGTTGCCTCCGTCCAAATAAATCCAAGTATATTAATAATTTTGGCGTTACTTTATTGATAGTTACTTTTATATGGGAAAATATACAAACGATGTCGCCCTTTGATGTGGAAAGATATAAAATGGAACGATAACTTTTTTATATGAATTTGGCTGCATCTGCTGATTACTTGATGATCAGTATATATGAGGCTACAGTGGTACACAATACACATAGTAAAATATGAAAACTGTTCATGTGAAATGATTTGATCCTTTATGTAAAAATTTGTTATGTGAATTTCTATCATTTTTCCCTTGGAATTAGGTAATCCACTAATTTTTCCTTTTTTCACTTCATTTTGAACTTGAGAAAATGGATAACTAAGAGCAAGTCCAATGATTCCTCTATAACATAGAGTAAGGTTCAATTCAATGTTATCATATATCTTTACTCTAAAAATAGAGATACAGAGCAAGTCCAAGACTATAGAGATTACTCTATTTATACAGTAAAGTTCAATCTAATGATATTTTATATCTCTCTACTCTAAAAATAGAGATTCTTCATATCTCATCTAAATATAGAATAACATATTCATTTCTCCATTTTAGAGTATGGTTATATATATATATATATATATAGAGAGAGAGAGAGAGAGTTTTAAAAAACTATTTTACCCTCCTTTACTTTTTTTAAGTTTGTAACTAATTATTGTTTCTAATTAAGTACTCAATTACATTTTTATCCTTACACCTTTTAAATGATTATCTATTTCATAAATATAGTTTTAAATAATTAAATATTAACTATTTCATAAAAATTATTAATTATTTATTTTAAATATTATCCATAATTAGCTATCTATAAATTAATTCATAAAAAATATCAATTGATTAAATATTTCAAATGATGACTCACGTAACTATTTTCAAACAACCACTATGAAAAAAATGGCTAATTACATTTTTTGAAAAGTACACAGTACTCATGCTTAGGGGATGATTTCATATATATAACCTTTATTACACAATATCAGAGTTTTTTTATAATCCTAATAATTACTTATATTGGATTATTTAATTTGTTATTCCAAAAGAATTTATTTTGATGTTATAAAATTTTCAATTCGTGTTTGTAACATTATATTAATTTTTCTCATATAGTTTTATATCATAAACATATGATTTATACAAGAGTATTTTACTACATATTATATATGTTGTAAGCTATCCTTACTTTGCAAAAGACAAAGTAAAGCTTACTTTGCCTCTTATTACTATTGAATCAACACAGTCTGTTCTCATCCAATGATGATAAGAACAAAGTAGTGAGAACACAGAATAAGGATAGAATCTCCCATTATATATATTTGGGTTAACTTCAAAAATCATTCTTATAGTTTGAGTGATTCTTAAAAACACACGTGAGACTTTTTTTTCTCAAACACATCCCTGAGGTTTTGAGCCGTTATCAAAAACGCCCTTTTCCGTCTAAAAATGGTTAAGTGATGATGTGGCAAGGGCATTTTTTTCAAATCCCCATATTTTTATCCATTTACCCAAATCTCTTAAACCCTAACCCAAAATACCCACAACTGAAAAACCTAACCCTAATCTCCCTTGCCGTCGGTGTTGACACCGGAAAATTGAGATCCCGGCGACGACACCAAATCTCGCCGGGAACCCTAACCCTAACCCATTTCCACTTGTTGGGAACTCGTCGGGAAACCTAACAACAACAAAGCAAAAAAACGCAACAGTAACAAAACCAAAACCGCTTCCCGTTTGTCGATGACTCTGCTTCTCCGATTCCCCGACAATTGCCGTTGTTGTTCTCGTTCGCCGCTTCCCTCATCTCACTTTTCGCCAGCATCTTTCTCAAATCCCGTCTAAAATAAAAGAAACCATCCAAATCTAGATCTGATTCAAGATCGACGAAACTCGGATTCCTCTTCCCCGTCTTCTCTCTACCACCCAAATCCCCTTCTAAACAGCAGCCCAAATCCCCCTTACTCTCTCATTTCTAGCCAAAACAGTTCACCGATTTTTCTCTCGAGTTACACAATAGTTCAAATTAGAGAAAAAAGGGAGAGAGTTATGAAACCTGTTTGTTGCCAACGACGAGGAGAGATGGGTAGCGGTGGGCTTTTTCCCAGCTGAACATTAGCGGTGGAGGACAATGCGGTTGGGGGTGGCGGCTAGGGGTTAAGAGAAGTGAAGAGAGATGGGGAAGAGGGGAGAAGGCTAAACGGGTTTGGGTTAATGTAGAGTTGGGTAAACGGGTTAGGTAATAGATTAATGGGTTAAAATTTAGGGTTTGATAAAATTACCCTTTGTCACGTCATCACTTAACCATTTTTAAATGGAAAATGACATTTCTTATAACGGCTCAAAACCTCAGGAGTGTGTTTGAGAAAAAAAAACATCATGAATGTTTTTGAGAAACAGTCAAACCACAATGGTGGTTTTTTAAGTTAACCCTATATATTTTATTGAGTTTTGTGGTTATTAATATATGTATATTAATAGTCTAATACGTTACGGTTTTGATGGGTTCTTTCTATTAAAGGCTTTTAATTGTTTGTTCCAAAACCGATGAAAAGCCATTCCATTCTTTTTTAAAATCATGGTTTTTGTAACTCATACTATTAATGAGTTTTTATGAACTGACAAGCATTTACTTAGGGGGCCGTTAGTTTTCTATGACCTTTATAGTCATCTATTTTCTTAATTGTTTTCTCAACGCATTTTTTCCTCAATCATACATATATATTGTTTTTGTATTAGAGCAAAAGGAAGAAATATATATCTAAATTACGCTTTATATTTTACTGCTTCTACATGCGTACTTGCGTTCAACTATATACAAAATGCTTATGAGAAAATGTTTTTGTTATTTATTCAAGTGTATAATCTTTCTGAATATATTATAATTTTGTTCCTTTTGCGGTATTGCCGAGTCTTTTACATAGAATTCGAATTTGTTTCATTATGTGAAGAACTACTAAACATCCTTTAAAGACAATATTTAAAACTACTCAACTTACCAGCGTTTCGTCTCCTTAATTCTTTTACTACTTTAAATAAGTAATTATTAATTAATTATTGCATAAATATAATTTTAGATATATGATTAATTATAGATCAATTATTTCATAAGAAATTACAAACTATTTATTTCAAACAATATCTATGCTTAATTATTTATATTTATCGATTGATTAAATATTTCAAATGACCAACTATGTAGCTATTTTAAAAAAACAATTTTGAAAACAAATTGGCTAATTACATTTTGTAAACGCATTCAATACCTTGAGACAAATTCATATATAATTTTGTTAAAAAATATTTTTTTCCTCCATAATGAAAAAAGATATGTTTTAAATACTATTATTTAAAATTTTAAAATGAAATATAATAAATGCATTGATGCTTTAATTATAAAAGGAAATTTAAGGTTCATTATCTCATAAGACATATAATAAAATTATTTTTCTGAACAATCTTAAATGAATATAATTTTCTTTTTCTTTTTATTTGTTTTTTATTTTGAAATTATTGTTTGAAAAAAACTGTTAAATTTTAAAGATAAATAATAATATTTATGATGATAACTGAAAAAATTACCTTAAATTTTAAAGTCTATGATGACAATTTCAGCCAATATATTTTTTCTTCTCTTTTTTTGTTGTCTACTATCTATAATTTAGTTTATAAATTAATTAAATATTTCAAATGACAAATTATATAGCTACCTTAAAAAATCATTATGAAAATTTTTGACTAATTTACATTTTTTTAAAAGTATTCAATACACAAGCTTATTCCAATTTCATATATAATTTTTTACATAGTTTTATGATTTTTCTCTATGGTCAAAAAGTTATGTTTTAAATGGTATTATTTAAAATTTTAAAATGAAATATAATAAAGGAATTGATACTTTAACTATAAAAAGAAATTTAAGGTTCATTATCTCATAAGACATATAATAAAATTACTTTTCTAAACAATCTCATAAGGTTCATTACCTTAAATTATATGAGTCCAAATTCATATATATGTTTTTACACAGTATTATATTTTTTTTCTCTGTAGTCAAAAAGGTTATGTTTTAAATGTTATTAATTTTATTAAATATTTAAAATTTTGAAAACGAAATATAATAGATGCATTGATACTTGAAGTATAAAAAGAATTTATGTTTCATTATCTCATAAATAAAATTACTTTTCTAAACATTCTTAAATGAATCTAATTTTCTTTTTTTTCATTTATTTTTTTTATTCTGAAGTTATAATTTCTTTAAAAATTAATTAATCTTATACTTAATTAGTATAGGAGTAATGTTGTTATTATTATGTTTTTCTCTTAGAACCCGATTAATACAATAAAATCATTGCTCCAAACATATTATTAAAGTTTAAAGATAAAAAAATAATATTTACGATGATAATGTTAAAACTTTACTTCAAATTTCAAAATTTATGGTGACGATTTCAGCTAATATGTTTTTTATTCTTTTTTTTTTCATTGTTTTTTCTTTTCAATTATTCACATCGTCTTCTAAATCTATTTTTTAAAATTGATTTGTTGTTATTGATTATATTTGTTTTCAGATTATGATTCTGATTAGGTTAAATGGATTTACTAATAATAATTACCCGTGGAATCTAATGAACAAGAAATGAAATATTTTTATTTTTTATTAAGTGAATATAAATTATTTGTCGTGCATCGCATGGGGCACTACATCAGTGTATATATTAATAAAAATGGAGAGGGTTAGGATCTCGATGGACATCTATATTATAATTTTCTTTAAATTGTTGTTACTAGCGTTGACTTGAGATTATATATATATATATATATATATATATATATATATATATTATTAACAAAAATACAACAATTGCAAATAGTAAATAAGGTTTTAATATCATGCGAAACCAACAAAATGAAGTAGACATGCACAAATAAAAGTGAGAAAGATCTAAACTGAGACTCTCATAAAGCACCTCTAATGCATAGAAATTTTG
>CAOJBJ010204674.1:0-10963 GCA_948291685.1 Euphorbia celastroides
AAGAGATAGACAAGAGCTTGCTTACTCCTAAACTAAGCGATAATATACTGAAAGAGATTTCAATTCTTAGCACTATCGATCACCCCAACATCACCCGCCTTTTGCAGTCTATTGAGGTCCGTTTTCTTCTTCTCCTTCTCGGTGTAGTTCGTTACTTCGTTTTCGCTCTGAGATTTTGTGGATTCTGTTTGTGTAGACTGAGGATAAGATTTATCTTGTGTTGGAGTACTGCGATGGAGGCGATCTCGCTGCTTATATTCGTCTTCATGGCAAAGTTTCGGAGGCTGTCGCCAGACACTTTATGAGAGAGATAGGTGTTCTATTATCTTTCTTGACCTCTTCGATTTTCATATTCTTGTTTATTCAATTAATTGTCGTTACGTACTGATAGAGTTTTTGGACGATGCACTCTGTGTTTGACTTTGAAATTACTTTCTCTTGGATTCGAAGGGTTGCCATGCATAGCGGGGACAATTTACCATGTTCATTCAATTGAGTGTTTCAGTGACTGTTGCTTAATCCAGTTTGAATCGTGTTCTGGATTCATGTTAGACTAGTTATTTTATTGAGGTGTTTGGGGGACTTATGGTTCTCCATTGCTTGTTTTTCTCGTCATCTGTGCTTCACAGCTATGATCTATTATTTCGCTACAAGTGTGTGTCCTGAGTTAAACTTTGTATTTTTTGGCAGCTTCTGGCTTGCAGGTGCTTCAAGAAAAAAAATTTATTCACAGGGACTTAAAACCCCAGGTGCCTATATCTACTTTCCTTTTATTTCATGGGCATGTGGGTACAGAGCTCAAACATGGAAGGGCTGAAGGCCTGTAAATTGAAGCAACTTATTATTATTGTCATGTCGTTTGGTGATCTGTACCTTGCATGCTCCATACTATTCTGTTGAAATTCTTCCTTCCTACTGCATGGCTTAGATATAGCTTTTCTTCTATATATGGCAGTCAGTCTCTTTGTTTCTATAATTGAATCTTAATAACATTGCAGAACCTACTTTTATCATCACATGAAACTACTCCACGATTGAAGATAGGAGATTTTGGTTTTGCCAGGTAAGCATATATCGTAACATGCGTTATTTAGAGGCATGTTGCCCTTGTTGACTGAGATTGCATGTGATGCCCTTAGTTAGATATCATCATAACAAAGAGTAGATACTTAGGTTTTTCTTTTGGACTTATGATGGTTGAACTGAACTAAACTGAACTTATTGAAGTTGAACTGAATTTTATTAAATTTATATTTAATTGAACTTATCAGAACTTATAAGTTTTGAAAACATGTTATTAAACAATTATGCTCTGAACTTATCGTAATTTATAAGTTTTGAAATGAACTGAACCAAACTTATTCAAACTCAACTGAACTTATTAGTACTCATTGAAACTGAACTAAATGGAAATGAACTTTCTTTTCTGATCATAATTCAAAAGTCCAAGAGAACAGGGCCTTAGTTGTGTATGACTCATTTTGCACTGGTATAGTTATCCTGTAAGTCTAAGAATGGAAGCTTCTATTGTATTTGTCATTGACTCACTGAATCAAGATTCGAAACCAAACCAAGGTTGTCTATTTCCACCTTCAGGTAGCATGTTCCCAATTGATTGTCTATTTCCATCTACAAGTAGTGCAAGTTGGTGAGTGCTTCTCGGCATCATGAGTTTTTTTGAGTGACACCAATTGCAGGTTTATTCATTTATTTTGGCATCAAGGGACTGCATCTTAATCCCCTTTCCTAGGCATTTACTGTGGTATCTTTTCGCTTTAGGATTTTGGACTTAGCCTTGTGTATCTACAACTTAAAAATTTATATCCAAAGACTAACTAGTTTTCCCCTTCTTACCGACTCTCTTTATTCTTCTATTTCCTTGGGTTACTTACAGGTCCCTGATGCCTCCAGACATAGCTAATACATTATGTGGCTCTCCACTGTACATGGCTCCGGAGATAATTCAGAATCATAAGTATAATGCAAAGGTGGTGCTGCTGACATTAGCATGATATAGACCCTGACTGAAATAATTAATGTTCCGACTGCTAACTGGAATTTGAATTCAGCAGGCTGACTTATGGAGTGTTGGGGTCATTTTATTTCAGCTGGTTACTGGAAGAGTACCATTTCATGGAAATACTCAATTACAGGTTTTCTGGAGAATTAGTTTGATAAAAGCATCTGTACATCTTACTATTTGTAAAAGATAATGTGATTAATAAAGTTGCTCTTCTTGAAATGTGAAGTTTCTAGGCCATAACATGTTTTCCTTGATCTTTTCTGTGCTCAGCTTTTTCAAAATATTTTGGCATCAACAGAGCTGCAATTCCCTGAAGGTGCTTTGGAGGAATTACATCCAGATTGCCTGTGTCTATTCAGAAGTCTTTTACGCCACAACCCAGGTGTCACTGACTACTACATCTATTTCATTAGCAAATGTGATTCTGGGGCATATGTTTTCTATCTTATTGGCCTAATAATGTAGCATTTTAGTTTTTCACCGTGTCCCATTAACATTTTGAACCTCTATTTTCAGTGGAGCGCATATCATTCATGGAGTTCTTCAACCACAACTTCCTCAAGGAACCAAGGTAATCAAAGTCAGAATTTGCGTTTACAGTACATGAATCATCTTTGGCGGACCATTTGCAGTCAGCCATATTCAAGCTAGTGAATTTATTGCAATAAATTATGTAGATTAGCGGTGGATGTTGATCAGCGGCTTGATTCTTCTGCTTCTCAAAAGTCTCAGTTGCATTCAGAGTGCTCAGCTGAAGGAAAGTTGAGGTCAGCTAGTGCATCAGCCCCTGATACTGTAGAACATGGAAATGTTCATGACAGTTCATCAGAACAATGTGAAGGTTTAATTAATCTCTTCTCTTGTGTTTTTTTAGAGCAATAAATGTGAGCCCGTCATTCTAAAAGTGCTGATTTCTTTATTCTTAATTAGTTTCTGATTCTCTGGAGTCCATTGTGAAAGATTATGTTTTCGTCAACTGTCATTTTGACATAATTGACGACTTCTCCTATTACCCTGAGCCATCCCTGCATGGAAACTCTGCTGTTGGGGTTCCTGTTCACCCACAAAACAAGAATAACCAGGATATAGCAGTTAATACACAAAAAGAGCAGCATGTTAGTTCCAATGCTGCAGAAAATCCTGTGATCTGCAGACCTGATCCATTACCCACAACACATTCACCAATCATTCTAGGGGGGTTGCATGGAGAAACCACACTGCATCACTCAGCTAGATTGCACTTGTTACATCAGTATGTGCAAGCTGTTGGTGAGGTAGCCCTCGAAAAGGTGAGCGGTAGTTGTCTGATAGTGGTATTCTTTTGTTGTATTTTAATTGATAGAATTTGTTGATGCTTGCTCATACATTGTAATGCAAATATAAATGGATGATATCTGAAACTGGTAGCAACTCATTCAAGTATTTCGTGACCTTTTTGTCCAACAACACATACAACAATATTACCCCAAAAGCCTAACAGCATTGCCCCAAGTATTTAATGAACTTTAAGTGGTTGATAAATTAATTAATTACTGTTGTAGCAGATTTAAAAGGCTATGTCACTGCCGTTGGGGCAAAAGACATTATCATTGATTGTGTTTGTGGTGCTCTATCTTATGTTGGCTTAATATTTGGCATTGAGTATCATATACTGAGTTGTAATTGCATTCACTTGCAGTACAATTTAGGACAGTATCTGGAATCTCTGTCAGTTGAACTGGTTGTTTTGGCCATATGGAAGAAACTTCTTCAAATATGCAGCTCCAGGCTGGCTTCAACTGCAGGAGACAATTCAAGAACATCAGTTACTGAACCAACTCATCCTCTTATTGGCACAACAGACCAAGTAAATATAGAAGAGCCTTCATCTGTCTACAAATGGGCGGAGCAGCAATTTGTGGCTGCATATAATCATGTAGAAAAGTTATCACATAAAGTTCGAGACACGGATGGTCAGGCTAACTATCAGTGCTTTATTTGCAACTCTCACCATACCGGTTCTGACCATTTACTAAAAGAAAATATCTGTCTATTTGTGTAATTGTGTTACAGCTGCAGCAGAGATGCCTGATGCCATGGAAATCATATACCGAACAGCTCTAAATTTGGGAACTAGTGGTGCTGTAAGTTTCTTAACTCCGTAATAACTGTTAATACCGTAGATTTTAATGATGCATCTTTATTTGATTGTTCCTTCTTCCAGGTTGATGAGTTCAAGGAGAACAAGGATAATGCTGCAACGTTATACTCTAAAGCCATACTTCTACTTAAGTTTGTTCTTAAGGAAGCGTCGTCCATACCACTTAATCCTCCATTTGTTTTAACGGATGCCAATAAGACACGAATAGAAAGCTACATAATCAGCTTACAGTCCCATCAATCACGCTTCAACTAAAAGCCCTTTCCATACAAAAATGTCTCTCTGCTAACCGATCTTATAGTGGTACACATCAAGAGAAGAATTCCTTCATCTGCACAAATAATCCTAGGAACTAATATAAGGCGCAGAATGGAATTTTGAAGTTTCGAAAGTTGAAATGGGTTCTTTATGCGGTCAACATGTGAGGGAAAGCCTACTAATGTGACATGTATATAATTGTTGTGTATATTCATGCCCTACACAAGACGGACAAACTTTTTGTGCATTTTTCTGTAAAATCATTGTAAATAATGGTATGAATGGAAGGAATGTAAATATGGAAACTGCTTATTGGGCCAAGTTGCATGTGATTTTACCGTTTCACGAGATGAGATTCTCAAACACAGTGATTTGAAGTCTAAGAGGGTGTAGAACTTGCCCCCCAATAACCTGCAGAAATCAACAGTTGTAAAAAAATCGAATGAAAAAGTTATATGCTTTGCTTTAGTTCAGTACCATTTCTCATTCATTCCTCAATTCTCGTGTCACCTGCAAAGTAAGAAATAGCACTACTAACAAAGAAGCTAACTTTGTCAGTATTCACCACATAAGCAGGCATCAGCAATCAAGCGACACCAATGAGAAACATTTTTGGAAGAACAAGGCCAGATCGCGGCCCCATTCAATACCTGATGGTTCTTAACTGTCTGATCAAACAAGTCTACGTTCGAATGGTCCAATGCAGAATATATATGTTACACACACATTAGCACGACAAGTCTCGTGATACTTTAAATTAAACAGACACAGAAACATAAAACAGATAAATGGGGGACAGAAGCCACAAATTGCAAGCAGAAACGAAAGTTATATCTTTCATTAAAGCGTGCAGTATCAAGTTGAAGGTTCCCGTTCCACACGTATCCTCTTTGGGCACTTCTCCTCACCTTGAATGGTTGCAGCCACCATCCTGTTTTCTTTGGCCTCCATTGAACACCTTTTGTAGGGCTTGAACCCGGTTCGACGGGCCTTCAGCTTACCGTGTCCAAGCCCAATTGTCAGGGGCCCGTCTTCCTCAATGTTTGTACAGTCAGCTGTAGGTAATGCACACTTGTCAGCTTCGTGGTGGTTACAGTAGAGCCAGGCGTTGCTGTTCAGGTTCAATGGAGAGGCGGTTTCGTCATTGTCATCGTCTTGCTTGTCCACTTCGATATCATCATGCGGAGGAGGAGAAAAGCTCTGTGGCAGTTTCTCCCTGGAGAAGAGAGCTTTAAAAGCCAGCCTCCCCTGGATCATAATCACAAAATGTTTAAAATAAGTCAAAGCAAAGTGAATTGACAACTGAGCACACACAAACCATGATATTATATAGATAGGAATCGGGTTAAGGTTTCTATCTTTTTTGGTATAACCGGAAATTACCTCTTCAGAGACCTCCTTTCTAGGATCACTGATGTTGCTGCTACTTCTACTGCGACGGCTATTATTAGATTCGGTAGGTGCATGATTGGCATCTGCTTCTTTCATCGCGTCCTTGTCTTTCTGAAGCTTCTCCAGTGCCGCTGTCTCCCCTTCACTTCCAGATGTGTTTGAACCACATGAAGAACGGTCAACCTGTTTTCTGTTATTTCCTTTTCCCAAATCATGGATCTCAGTTGTCCCCGCTGTTGCCATTTCAATTTCAGTACCTTTTCCCCCACTGTTTTCCTTCGGTCCTCCACTCTCATCAGAGTCCAACAGTGAAAGTACCGGTGATTTGGAGGCTGAATTTTTAGCTTGCTCTGCTTCAGATTTGGTCAAATCCATCTGTTGATCTTGCAGAGGACAGTTTTCCCAAGCAGTTTCATTTTTTTCAGCCTTGGTTGCCGGAACTTGGTCAGCAACTGCTGATGGAATTGCAGTTGCTGAATTTGGAGGGCAGGTGAAGGACGGAGCACAAAAAGGAAGCATTCCATGAGCCGCCCACCACGCTGTTGCTGCAGCCACAGTAGCTGCAGCAATGGCAGCCATACTGGGAGCAGAGTTTATTTGCCTCGGTTGAAAACCTCCTCCCTCCGGAGAATCCATATTAGTTTCCATATTGGCATAGGGCCAAAAAGTAGCAGCAAAGGTTGCTGCAGCGTGTGCTGCAGGATTTTGTAACAGTGCGCAGACAATAAGGTTCGAAAATGTGGAAGAGGTGTGGAGAAACGATCTATAGGCATCCTGGTTATGGTGAGTTGAAGCCATGTGAGGAGGGAAATTCAAAAATGATTGTGCAGAGGATCGCGGTTCATTATTTTGGGGTTCAGCACTGGCAGATGTTGAGTGAAAACTGGGATGGCCATTAGCTTCTCCCACCTGGAATGTCACATCTGAAGGAGTCTGCATAGATGCCCTAAAACTGCCATCCAGAACATGCACCGGAATATTCCTTGGATAATTCTGTCCTCCCTCGGTCTCAGATTCTGATTTTGAAGCATTACTGATGCCGATTTCCTTTGTCTGTTTAGCTTCGGGATTATTGGGCTTTTGGTTTCCTTCAAGTACATTGGTATCACATGACTCAGTAGGGGCACCCTGGGGGACCCCGTTCTTCATTGGAGGTACAAAATCCCTGAAAGAGCATGCATTTCTGAGTGCCTCTGGGGTTGGTAAAGAACTCTTGTTCATCGAAGAGCCTGAAGAGCAGTGAGCATCTTGGAGGAAGGTTAGGACTTCCGAGCCACTGTCCACTTCCTTTCCCTTTGCATTCGTTAGCTTATCTTCTTCTCCACTGTGTTTCTGAACTCAAATGAAAATGTCATGAAAAGTTAAAAAAAAATCAGTTAAACAAATACTGGGACTCCGGGATGCTTAAAGTGTTTTACCTCAGGAAGTGGTTTTTTCTCCAAGTCCAGCACTTGTTTACAATTTGAAAGAGAAACTGGACTTGAAAGCTTTCCGTCCTTTTGAGCTACATGGCATGGTGTAGGACCAGCACCAGTCTTTCGAGGGTAAGGATTGCTTGGTTTCCTTTTAGGACGTGGAGGCGGAATTTCTATGTCGAGATGACCCATTGGAACACCTTTTGCAACAGCCTCCTTCTCCAGCTGAAACAAATATAAGATACCATCTTCATGGTTGAGACAAAAAATCAACCATAACAGCCAAAGAGACAAGTACAATTTCAGATGGTTTGTGGTCTGCAAATAAGATATCTTACTTCTCCCTCCTAAATAAATGCCTTCTATGCATGCCAATGTATGAATTCAACAAAATATCATGCATGCAGATCATAAGAAATTCACAAATCTCATTCACAAGCATGTTTCTGTAGTTTTGACAAACCTGCTAACCATAAAAATTATGTTCGGTAAAAAGTCATAATGCGTGAAATTTTCCTCACCCCCATTATAGTACAATTCTAGTTATTGTAAACATATTATCAACACAAGCAATTCGACGAATGATTAGTTCTAGGTGACAGTGAATTATAAGGCCAAATACATCATCAGCCTCCTGAACTTGGCACAAATATCCTACTGCCTCCCCTCAACTTGCAAAAGTGCACCGGTTAGCCACCTTCAACATTAAAAATGCATCAATTTGGCCCTGAATGCCACATCCCAAATTCTTTGGAGAGTAAAAAATGACATCTTTGAAAATTCAAGCCAACCAAAAACTGTCAGGGTCAAACTGGTGCATTTTTTAAAGTTAAAGGGGGCTAACTGGTGCACTCTTGCAAGTTATATGGGGAGAGGGGAAGTAGGCTAATGCATAGAATTTAAATTATGCTATGCATCAAGTCTGTTATTACTGTGCACCGCTATCTCTTGAAAGATGGCATTTCTGAGTCAATAAGGCTATATACTGAAAGGTCTGTCGGAAGGCAGTACAGTTCTAGTTTGAAGTTACTGCTATGAACTAATTTGAAAAAAAAAGAAACAAAAGTAAGCAGTATCATCACAGAGTCCTAAAACAGATCCAAGGATGCTCTGCAAATAAGCCTCTATATTTACTCACCATAGGTTCCAAGGAAAGGAACAGCAAATAATTGAACAAATTTTACCTGTCCCTTATTAGATTGCAGGTCCAAAAACATTTTTGCTATGCAACATATGATATTGCACAAATCAAGCAACCTCTAATTACCACAAGAAAATGACTCTTGTAGGTATCATAACAAAAGACCCTTCACTAGACCTAAGTATTAAACCCTTTAGCCAAAATTCCAAGAGTACATTAAGAAGCTTCACAACTCAGCTGTCGCAAACAAAGGGGAAAAGAAGCTGAAAAAAGAAAACACATATAGGAAGCCTTCCGGAGGTTAACACAGGTAAACTATTGAAAATCATACGCGTAATCTTTTCAATAAATTTTGTTTTTCTTTTGTATGTAGCACTTCATTAGTAAGATTATCAGGCTGAATACAGCAGGGGTGATTCCTTACCCACAACAATAAATCATTATACACACTTGCAGTTCATCCAGGTTCCAGGATGCCAGGCACTTAAGCTTGAGGAAAAAAACTTTTATGTTAAACGCCATGTTGTATGACTCATAAAACACAAATATGCTAGTAAGGTCAAAAATGGCACATTGCAAGTATTTTAACACCATTCATTTGGCAACACAGGCTGAGTATGTGGGGGGAGACACGGTTCGAACCCCACTAAATACATTTGTTGGGAGGGGTGAGGAGCCTTTACTGTGACTAAGCCCCGAAAAATGTATATAACCAAAAAAGAAAAAAGAAAAAATACCATCCATTTGGAGCCACTTTTCTGCATTACAAAACATTACAAGCACAAGTTTCTTGACAACATAGGATCGGCCGTATAGTATCAGTAGTAGATTCTTTATCATCAATACTAAATAAAGTTTGCAAATGAAACAAGTACATTTGCAGTTTAGTTTTTTGTTCAATCTTAATCGAAATTATTAACATTACAGTTTCCTAGACTTCTGATAACATACAATGGCTCAGTAAAGAATCATATGAAATCAGTGGCTAACTTTTCACCTATTCAGAACTCTCAAAATTTTGAGTTTTCATTTCAGATCATGATGATGAAATTAAAGAAAAATTGACAACTTTTTCTTTGAAGTAAAATGGATGGTAGATGGAGAATGGACATGACAGATTATTCAATCTCCTCATCAGTTCTAACCAGGCTTTCTGAACGGAAAATAAACATTATTTTCAGTAAATGCACAACATCTTCCTTATTCTAATAGTACCGATTCCAGAATCCACATAAATATCCTTATTTTTACATCACTAATATATTTCCTCGACATTGTGTTTCCAATACGTTTTGCAAAAACAATTTCTCAGTCTCCGTTTTGTGCAACATATTGTTCTCTTTAAATAATTTCTTGTTGGGAAGCATTTCTTGGTTAATTTTATCAGTCAACATATGCAGAACCATATTTGAATTTTGATCCTGTTGGTGAAAAAAAAAACAGGGGGCTGGTTTGGCCAAGTAGTCTAGAGACTCCTTGGCCAAACCAGCCCCCTTATCACCATAAAATTGGGAAATAACTTAGATTAAGTCAAAAGAAACAAACAGTTTACTAAAAAACATATAAGCACCTTGTTGAGTAAATCTTCTACTGAAAACCTCAGAAGCTCAGCATACTAATTTACTATTGATCTACCTATTTGTTTATGCGATATTGAAGTAGAAAGTCAATCAGTTGATTTCCTAGTTCTTTTCTGTTCTTCAAGGGATCTATCTTTGAAAATATTACTGAGCTCCTCCAGTTCTCATTAGACTTACAAGTAGATTAGTTGAACATGACCCTCTACAGAGTGAAATTTCCTAAATAATAAAACTCCCAATAATGGAAGTTCCTACACAAAGAAATAGCATAATTAGACCAAAATCCCTAAACTTTAGCTAACATACCAATTCTGCGTAATTAGTTGATGCTGTTCTTGATGCAGTGAGGGTTTGAGAGAGAGAATTGTGATGAC
Organism: Euphorbia celastroides; assembly: GCA_948291685.1. Taxonomy (NCBI): domain Eukaryota; kingdom Viridiplantae; phylum Streptophyta; class Magnoliopsida; order Malpighiales; family Euphorbiaceae; genus Euphorbia; species Euphorbia celastroides. The sequence goes on from CAOJBJ010204674.1 coordinate 10,324, forward strand.
CTTAAACTAACAAAGAGATTTCAAGATAGAAATCTAACTCAAAGAGAGTAAATAAAGGATAACACTAGTTTTCTTGAAAGAAAACCAATAATAAAAAGATTTTATTTTTAGAATGAGATGTCTTACAATGGAAGAGAAGAGGCTATTTATAGGCCTCCTTACACAATACATAATTCAAAGGTAGGTGAGGTAGGCAAACCTAACTAAAGGTAGTAGGTAAATCTAACCAAATGTATTAGGTACAACTAACTCAAGGGTAGGTAAACCAAACCAAATGAAAAGAAAATTCAACAACAAATAAGTAATAAAGCACACAAACACACAAATATAGATTATAGGGCTCTTGATAATTTAGATGTCCTCATCATTCACCCCCTCTTGAAAAGAACTGGACCCCAGAATCTGAGACGGATATGGAAGCGGTGTATCTGGCTTATATGGACTTAGATCCTTCACATTAAACGAGGGTGACATCTTTCCCAACCAGTTTGGAAGTGCTAGCTGATAAGCATTTGGTCCTAGCTTCTTTACCACTTTGAAAGGTCCATATTTTTGTGGACGCAGCTTGCTATTGGTTGCATTGGCGAGTCTTTCTTTGCTTAAAAACACAAGAATCTCATCACCCACGTTGAACTGTCGA